>JAZHPH010000239.1:61231-88466 GCA_037356405.1 Nasonia oneida | reverse complement strand
ATCGGGACGCGACCGTTGCTGCGCTCGAGTATTCGTCCGAAGGCTGCGGTGACGTTGGCTGTAGTTTTATCGCGTAGAGGCTCCAGCCACGCGTGTTTACTCAATACATCCACCACTACGAGTAGGTAACAGTATCCGTCGTTGTGCTCTTTGATCGTGGTTAATTGAAGCAAATCGCACTCCCATACGTCGTCAATGTTGCTCACGTTGTAACTTAATCGCGGAAATTTACGCTTAACGGGTCTGTGAAGAGTATAGGCGTCTTGATTACTAAGCCACTCGTATATACGTTCTTTCTCCCGCGTGTCAGCCGCGCTAAATAATTTGCCTTTTCGATTTACACGCACGAGATTGCGCGCACCCGCGTAACCAGCCTCGTGCGAGACATCGTAGTATTGCTGCTCGTGCGACGACGACGACGACGACGCCATGCTTAAAAGTTTGCGAGACGTAGCCACTTGTTCTTTGCCCGATTTCTCGTCAAAGCAGGCGATGCCGGTGATTCGCTGCTGCTGCTACTAGCGTTGTGTATTTCCATCAACACGTCGATGCTCTCTTTACTAGGCAGTCGTCGTTTCGCTGTATTATTCGGCTCTGTCAAATTTTTACCAATTTTCACTATTTCCGGGTTTCCAATCAGCTTTATCGGTGTATCGACTGTCTTGATGAATTTGGCGAAAGGTAAACGACCGATGGGCACTACCGACTGATCCAGTGTTTTTTTTCTGCGTGCGACAACGTCGCTAATCAGTTCTATAATGTTGGAATCTTGTATGGGCCGGCCGTCTATACTGACTCTGCCAGTGCTATCCCACTTGAGACGATCGCCGGCAACGGTTTTCCAGTGTTTCAGCAGAAGCCGCGTTTTTTGAGCGTAACTCTTGGGCACGCTGTCGAGTATAATTTCTTCAGTCATTGGTACCGATGTCGCCTCTATTTCGTCGACGTCGCGCTCGTAATCCTGTTCAGCGTGATGTTCGGAATCTTTGAAAAACAGATACCGGCGCAGTACTTGTAAATAATTTTGACATTCATCTGTAAATTTATTCGAATGTAGAATCGTGTGCATCTCGGAATCGAGTCTCGAGAGATTATCGCCGCACGTTTGAACAGAGTTCTCACACGACTCGTTTACTACTGGCGGTGGTGGTGCTGCTGCTGCTGGCTGAACGTTTTGCATGCGCGAAAACATATCTTCGGGCACGATAATCATTTTTCTCGCACGATCCATCTTAGTCTCCCGCTGCTGCTGCTGAGTTTGAATTGAATAACTTCGAGACAAGAGCCCCGATAATAGGTGCGAGTAGAAGCGGCAAAAAAGCACCACCGTGCTGTACGAGAACTCGTTTCTTCTTCTGCCAATCGCTGACAGATTTCTTATTATTGCAAATAGTCAATTTTCTCAGCACGTTTTTGTGCTTTTTGAGTCGTCGTTTATGCGAGTCTTTGATTTTGATCACACCTTGCAAGATATTCAAAGCGCACTCGCATATGCAACGCACGAGTCTCTTGTCGGCTGTGCGTAAAAGAGCAGTACGTTGTTGGCCGTCCGTGTGACAAAGAGCGTTCAGTACAGCTACTCGTTTTCTGTTGAAATGCTTGGTGTCGAGCGTAGCCACGACGGGTATACAACAGCCAGCCTGTTTCTTCTTCGATGTTGTTGGCGCCAGAGCTTCTCGCCTACTGTCTATGCCGAGAGCTCTGTACACCTATTTTGTATTTTCACTTTTTACCGAATTTCGGCACGTAGGCGTACTGAATATCGTCGCTTGGGAATATACACGTGCGAACCCTATACTCGTCCACGGCCGCTTGAGTTAGATCGAGAAAAAGATACGAGTGAGGTCCGCGCGTAGCGTCTATGTAAGCCTCCTGCAGAAACCTCGGATCTTCCGGATAAATTTGTCGCGCGAGATGCCGAATCTGAGCTCTGTCGCGAGGATTTTTAAATATAACGAGATACTTTGAATTTAAACTTATGTCGCGCTGAGACTTTCCCTGGTGAAAAATATTCTGCGTCACCAGAAAGACCGACAAATTCAAATGATGAGACGAACGCGAGAACAAATCCAGAACTATATCGTTCGATGATTCTCGCATCAAGTCGTCGAGAATCAGTAATTTTTTCTTTCCCGTATCCACGGAGTAATCGCTTCGCTGTGGAAGTCCCTCTCGAAACTCGATAGGTACAGCAGCACTTCCGCCAACTTTGAATTCACTGCGGTACGTCTCTTGCCACTCGGTATAGTAGAGCAGAACCCTGTCGAAGCGAGCATCGCACATCTCCGGCAGATGCTCGAGAAATTTTTTCAGAAACCAACTTTTTCCAGCTCCTGTCGGTCCTGCTATGCACGCCGTAAAAGGATGCTTCCAACGCGTATCCATCTTTTCGACTAAAGCGCTCTCTTCCCGAAAAGCGCTTTTTATTAATATTATTCCTCCTCTACCGCGGGGGGCGGCGGCGGCGGCGGCGGGCGTGGGCCGCGTATACGCGTGTACTCTCGCGGGGCCTCGTATACGCGTATACTCACGCGGGCCGCGTATACGCGTATACTCACGCGGGCCGCTTATAAGCGTATATTAGCGGCCACGAGTATCATCCGCGGACGAGGCGTCTATACGCGTGCACGAGCCTCGTATACGCGTATACTCACGCGGGCCGCTTATAAGCGTATATTAGCGGCCACGAGTATCATCCGCGGACGAGCCGTCTATACGCGTGCATGTACGGCTCGCCTATAAGCGTGCGATGATGAGTGGGTAAAGGAGAGAGAGAAGGATGTTATAATTACAAGAAAAAGTTTAAAATACTTTTTTTTTATTATAAATATATTAAACATAACGCAGAACAATTTATATTACTTAAAAACTAATACAAAAACGAGATTCTTAAATTTACTTTTATTTATTCACAAACAACTTACATACTATACTTAACTTTTGTAACCGTACGGGAGCGATAACCCGGGAGTAACATACCTACGCTTATTTAGAACTATGCTACACGATTTGACCTCTGCTCGCGTGACGACAGTGTGATCTGGCAATCTTTTAATAGAATTAAACTTAAGATTAATGCATTCATTCTCTTCATCAGGCTTAAAATAATTTTCAATCATACTCTTAATGCTAGAATAATTTATTTTCAAAGAATTCGAGAAATTTAGCGAGATTCCCTTGACTTTACATTTTTCGGATACCTCGCCAGTTCTCGAATTCACGGTTCTGTGGCCGTAAAATTTCGGACCACCCGAGAGGAAGCTCGTAATATAAGTCCCTTCGTCGAGCTCGTTGGTCATATCGCCGAGCAACGAGCCCAACGGGGGTCTGTATTCTTGTGCGTTTTCGTTGCATACAAATATACACGAATCAGTGTCGCAGTACAGCGTTCGCTTGCCGAGCTTCTCCAAATACGAAAATAGTTTCAAGCGGGCCAGAGTTGTCGTGTAGGCTGCTATAACTACGTTCGTATATGGAGTAGACTCCACAGCATCGTCGATGTACTGCCAGCTCGCGTACATCACCTCCTCGTTGACCAGCAGGAGACTCAAAACCTCTTTATCCTCGGCCGTTAGAAGTTTAAGGAGGTCTTCGCGCTCCTTGACGATCACCGTCTGTTTTAAATTATCGCGCTGTCCGAACTTGCCCCAGAAAGAGTTCAGACAGAGCTTCGCAACAGTGCGCAGGCCAGGGTTTGTCGCGATTTTTTCCAACTCGAGCGATATCCCCTCATTCTCGCGATACTCGCGAATGTAACGCGCTTTCGATTCCGCGTCGACGCACCAAGCTGGAAACCCCGATGCTTCCTGCTTTAATCGCAAGAAAGTGTCGATGTAGCCAGCGAAAAGTCCTCCTTCACCTGTGAGCGGATCGTACTCGGTCATACTATACTGCCATATGACGAATATTTCAGTTATAGTATAGCCGAGTTCGATGGCTTTTCGCAGCTCATCCGCCACCCAGGTTCCGCTGAACTCTCGCTGACTCGCATCCGGGTGGCAACAATCGCTCTGCCGCATCTCTTCGCAGCATGTACGACACAGTGCGAAGAGAAGCTTGCCGTGCATTTTTATCGGCAAAAGAGGCTGATACAATTTTCTCGGCGGTAAAACCTTACATTTTACCAGCCCATCTATGGCCGAAAAATTGTTGAGATTGCCACCCGTTAGCTCATCAGATTTCTCGCCGACGTAAACCTTTGGATGACCGAGCGGAAATCTGCCTCGTTTACAAACGTAAGGATACAGCGAGCATATATCTGTATACAGAATACGCTCGCCTGGCTTAGCATCGTAAACTGCGACGAAATTTTCGGTCCGTCCGCCGAAGAACGCGTCACGGCGATTAAGCGTTATTTTGCTGATGATCGGATGCTCCGACACGTACTTGGCGATTTCGGGGTTTTCACGCTTGACTCTGTCAAACTCGCACTCCCAAATTTCGCGCGTCTCGTAACCGAGCTGCTGGATCTGCGCGATTTTAGCGCGTGTACTCTCGAGCAACGCGTCGAAAGTACGACCCCAGGCATTCGGCTTATTGCGATTGTTTTTGAAACATTCAGGGCAGCCATGCGTATAGCAGCCCTGGTATTCAAAAACAATGGGATTTTCTGCTGGATTGGTAGATGGTAAGAATCCGTCGACCAAAAATCCCTCGGGAAGCCGATATTCGCACGCTCTGCCTGCATGCACGATTTCGCGACCGATCTCTCGTTCGCACTGCAGCAGCCACTCGACGGCTTTTTGGGAGTGCTTGTCGGCGCGCCGGTACCCGCCCCTGGGGACTATTCCTATAGTCTGTGGCTTTAAGAAATTTTTTCTATAGAGATGAGAGCACGCGGACGCGATTGTAGTAGCCACTACAAACGGGTCCGTGTCTCCGACCTCGAGAAAAATTTTTCTGAAAGCCACACACGCGCGACGCAGAATCGTCACATCCATGCGACAGTAGTCGACGATTTCCTTGCTGAAATCGAATACTGCGTTCGCTGCACGCATCTCGTTGTGCCACAGCAAGAACTGCTCGCGCTCGCTCGATGACATAGTGTCGGGCGAATAATAGTGCGCATCCGGTATGGCGCCACGGTATTCGGCGTTAGCCGATGTGTTAAAAAGGTGCGGAAAACAGCCTTTTTTCGTAGTCTCACCTAAACCAAATGTAGCAGGCAACGCGGCCAACTTCATTTGAAAATAGCTGAGACTATCGATGAACTTTGTGCGTCCATACCGTATGCACAGTATTTTCTGACCATTCAGTATGATACTTGGCGCGCAATTTATTTTACCTTCGACAAGCTGTCGTAAAACGAATTGCGCATCGTACCCTCGTGTGTTGTGCGCGATGCATATTATATTTTCAAAGTCCGTTTTGTCGCGTACTACAAGCTGTAGCAGCTGACCAACGGGATCTTCGGTAAATACATGCTCGCGCACACCGCACGAGGGACACCATTCTGAAATGTCGTTAGAACTTATGCACTCCGTGCAGACTTGCTGTGCAACGCAGACATTCGGGACGTGCATCTTTATGCTTTCATCGCCTGGATACGATGCTTCTTGCATCGTTTCCAGATCGTAGAAAACATAAAGATATTTTTTCGTTGAAGCATCTTTTTTTTCGGCTGTATAAAACAGTGCTGATAATAAGCGTGTGTCGACTTGCAATGTCAACACCAATTTTTGCCGCACTCGTGCTTACCGCGCTGCCGGTTCACGCTTTTGCAGCAGGGAAGGCAAATCTGCAACACATCGCACAATCGCTTGTGCCTCGCTTTGTATGATCCCGCAACCGTATGGTTGCGAAAACATACATCGCCGAAAAAACTGCGATTGCACGATGCGCATTTTTGCAAAGCCTCGTTCTCGCTACAGGGTGGCGAGACGAAGCAGCGCGAACACAACTGCCTACAGTTGTGATCCTCGATATTACTGTAGCCGCGATTGCAAAAAGTACAGAAAAATTTTGCCTTCGCAGCTCCAAAAATATTGACGATCACGTCGTAATGAAGCTCGGAGTAGTGCAAAAATATTACGTTTGTGCAGGCATCGCAGCGTCCGTCAAAAAATGGTGCTTCACCGCTGCCCATCGAGTCTTTCTCGTAAGCAACTAAAGCTGTATCACGAGCAGTAAAATAATGCTGGAATTGACGAAGCTCTCGTACACCGCAACCTTCGCGAGGTACGAGGACACCGGCATCCTGACACAATTTTACAGCTCGTTCATGCTGTAGTTGCCTACGACCGTCGCGGATGACGTTCCACTCGGCTCGTATCGCCGGGGTATCGTTCGTCTGAAGCGCGATTTTCGCCTCGCCTACAACGAGCGCTCTCGGCAGACAGAGATTGTCACGATTGCCGATCTGAATGATGGACCGTTGAGAAACGCTATCGACGGTCAAGTTTTTCCGTCGAGAGCCACCTGCACCTACAGGCATCTCTACGACGGTCAAACAAACGGTAAATGACTCGTCGACTCGAAAATTTGCGTTGCTCTGAACGAGTCCAGACACCACAGACCATAAATCATCGCCAGCCAGCGCGCTCGCGAGACGATACGAGAGCCCTGCTGACCCGTTTGCGAAATATTCGCTAAAGATTGAAACACCGACGCGATCGCTCTCGCTTTTGATTAGAGTTAGCAAATACTCATAAATGTCGCGTATTGCTAACTCAACCCAACTGAGCATGTTGGTCCCACGCGGCGGTGTTTTAATCCGTAGCGTCAGACGGCGAGCGTCTGTACGGAATGTCCGTACGCGATGCACCGTACTCATCGTCACGAGCTTCCTCCTCCTCCTCCTCCTCCTGATCCAAATCAGAAGCTACAGCAGAACCACTACTATTGCTCGGTGACGGTGCCTCTTCGCTCGAGGTATCGCCGCCGTCACCGCCTCCGCCGCCTACCTGCGATATGCCGCTCGCAGTGCTGTCATCGATGATCGGGTGACCCGCATCGTAGAACTCGACCTCCTGCAGCATCGACAATGTAGGGCTCAGCGCTGTTGAAGAGTCCGATGATATTTCCGGCGATGATGGGCCCTCTTCCTCGCTGCTGCTGCTTACATTATCGTCGTCCACTGCAAAAAAGCGAGCCTTCATTCTTCCGCACGACCGTTGTAGCATTGAATGATGTCGCTAAACAACTCGGCCATCTCGAACGCAGTCATAGACAATAACTCGTCTGCTGATTTTTCAAGCAAGTTGTTTAACCAACGTACTTCCTGCGCACGACCGTTATTCACAATTCGTAACGCAGCAGCTTGAAAAATCATAGCCGCGTCATTTTCTGGATCTGTATCCGGACAGGGCTCCATGCCTTCGTTCAGACGACGTCTGATAACTTAAAAAATTATTATTGTTAGTAATAATAATTTTTTAAGAAAAGTTAAAAAAATTATCTTACTCTCGTTAATACGACGGTCGAACGAGCTGTATTGGTCGAAGCGTGCATACGGATTCATCGCAACTTCCTCAGCGGTCTCATCCCGAGTCGCAAAGCCCTCGAAAACCTCGGCTCTCGTAGGACCAAACTCGGGAGCTGGCTCGTAGCGGAACGAGAGCAGAATCATCGCAGCCTCCATCGTTTGCTCGCTACCTCTCAGCGGTGCTGGAGCGCCCACTCTGTAGACAGCCTGCTCGGAGACGCCAGCCCGATCATCGCCGTTATCGCTGTCCTCCATCTCGCTCTCAGCATCATCCTCCACGGGCTCCTCCATAGGAGCTTGTATATCCTCCTGCTCCTCCTCCGGCTCATCCTCCTCCTCCTCCTCCTCCTCCTCCTCCTCGGATGAAGTGGCTCGCTGTGGTGAAGGAGGTGACGATACAACAAACAGCGTTGCGTCGCTGTCGCTCTCCTCAGCGTCCTCCTGCAGGGTAATTCGGGCTATGAAGAAAAAATTAAGTATTATTATTTTTTTAAAACTAATTGTAGGGAGCAGTGTAAACGCTTACCATGTTCCTCGATTATATGCCGCAGGCAGTACACATCGCGTGCACCGCGCTCCACCAAAAAACTGCCGACGATTTTTATCACGATACTCGAATGTCGAAAGTATTTTTGATAAAACGCTGCGATCCAGCGGTACGCGCAATGCGTAAGCAAGCAGCGCAGCTCGCGCCGCAGCCTCTCCTCGGACATGCGGTGAACGCGCACATACCACTCACGTGTACACTTCCTCTGCACAGATAAGTGACGACCCTTGAGCGCGTTGGCTACGCTCAGGATCGCATCGCGAACTTCGTACGTAACACTATACATTTCTGCGACACGTGGTAAGCTGCCTCTCCCAATGACACGCATTTCGAGAGAGACTGATGGCTGCGCTGGCTTACAGAGGAGTTTTGTAGACGGCTCAGGGCTGATTGGAAAATATCATGCCCTTTTTAGGAGTGATTTCAACGAATAAGAAGTATCGCAAAGCAGAGAAATCGCGAAAGAGGGGGATTTGTTTTAAAACAAAGTGTAGCTCATATTACAACCATAGCTGAGAAATCAGGGTTGCAAGCAGTGATCGGAAGAAATGAATCTGATACCGTAGTCGCTATTTGCGGTTTAGGTATGTAGCAGTCATAAGTCAGATAGCGAACGTCTCAGAGAACGGACCGTTGCCAGCGCTAGATCCTGTAACACGGACCGAACAGATTTTTATGACTCTGCGGCTGACTTTTTTAATCTCTCTTACCGGAGACCTGCAATCTTTTGTACAAACAGTTTACACTAACTATTTTTGAAAACTAATCAGTTGGCGATAACAAAGCCCGACTAGATGATCACACGATACTTCCTGGAGCTGATTCGCGAGACATTGAGAACCTTTCTTTCGCTCTCACCCGTCTCCGATTTTTTCAGATAAGCCCAAGACGCTGGAGCTCAAGTGTATACAAACAATTCAGTCCGAGTATAGCGTTACCAACGGTCTCGCATTCTTAAGACAAAGAACGTCGTTAAAAAAACTAATCAGTTGGTGATAAGAAAACAAAGTCCCAGTCCATGATCACACGATACTTCCTGGAGCTGATTCGCGAGACATTGAGAACCTTTCTTTCGCTCTCACCCGTCTCCGATTTTTTCAGATAAGCCCAAGACGCTGGAGCTCAAGTGTATACAAACAATTCAGTCCGAGTATAGCGTTACCAACGGTCTCGCATTCTTAAGAACGTCGTTAAAAGGCAAAGAGTGCGATCCCCCTCTACGTACAGAAATTTTTCTCAATGGCTTACGTGTATGGCACGGCTTGCACCGATCAGTCCGCTCTGAGTCTCTACAGAGAGCACACACGTGGCCACCATCATGGCAGAATTGAAAAAATTAGCAGCCCAACGCGATGTGCTTCTCGCAAGTATCGAAGCTAAGAAACGTGCAATGGAGAAGCTGAACGGCCAGCTCGAGCGCTACCAGCAGAGAATGCTGGACATGTCAGCGGTATTGCAACAAAAACAGCGAGAAGCCGAGCTAAAGGCTTCTCTGGCGGTACAGTTTGTGCCGATAAACGTGAGGTGCAGAGTGTGCATCACCAACAGTTCGGAGCACGACGTGTGGCAGCAGTGCTGGAGGTGCCTTCTCTTTCGCTGCTGGAAGTGCAACGGACAGCCCTGCCCCTGCATCCTGGATATGGATTCACCGAGATCACCTTCGCCTCCACCATCATCACCAGGCGACGACAACAACGTCCAAGGTACGCCACCGACAGCACGCCGCAACCGCAGCGTACCTTACGACTTTCATCAGATGCCTACTCCGCCGAAAGAGTTGGTGCCTGGTTTACTGCGAGGAGGGCCCACACGTCAACTACGCCAACAACGCGCCACTCGCAAGTGTAGGTGTATCGCTTGTGTATAATTTATAGTGCAAAAATTTAGAGTGTGTGTGTGTGTGCGGCTGTGTAAGTATGTTTGTATGTGTGTGCGCGCGCTCGTGTCATTTTATTATTTCATTGTAAGCTGAGTCATTCGACTCTTACGCGTTTTTTAGTAAATAAATATTGTGCTAGAATTTCTCTTTTTATGCGTGCAAAAACCCCACTCCCATCAACGATCCCCAAAGCCGAAATTTAGAGTAAGCTTTGCGGCACCGAGTAGTAGAGTATAATATATGCACGCGTTCATTTCGATGCGAATCATTCGTCAAGCGACCGGCAAAGCAGCAACTCGACCATGGGACAGGAGCAGAGCAAAGAGCAGAAAAAAGGTTCTACGTGGGAGGAGAGACAGCCTCTCATGAGAAGCAAGGAGCCAAGAAAGCAGAACAATCAGTCGTCATTCTCAACCAACACTTTCTCGTATCCAGAGAAAAGCGGTTATAATAATCTGGCTAAAAAATCCTCCTCCTCCTCCTCGTCACAGAATCAAAAATCCTTTTCCACAAACACCTTTTCGTGCCCCGAAAAAGACGGCTACAGCAAGCTGAAACGCTAATTGCAATAATATATATTTCAAAAACAATCGGCCCTTTTCAGGGCCACCATATAAATTATATACGTGGAACAATCTCTCTCTTTACAGCGCAGAAAGGATCAGAGCCGGCGCAAGGGCAATAAAAGCCAAACAGCAGGTATACGACAGGTAGACGGCGGCTTTGGCGGACGCGCGCGAGTATGGCTAAGAGAGGGGAGAGAGAGAGAGAAGCGGGTTCGGTACAGCAGCGGCGGGAGCCACCGCGCCAGAGCTCAGGGGCTACTATAGTGTAGAAGGGGAGGGGGCTACGGGCTGGTATAGCGAGAGTCGCGCACGTGCGTTCGAGCTCGGGGCCGGTATGGAGTAGACAGTGAAAGAAAGAGAGAGAGAGAGAGAGAGAGAGAGAGAGAGAGAGTCGCGCTCGGGTCAGCTTGGGTAAAAGGGGGAGGGCTGGCATCGTATGCGTGATATAGCTTTTGTTTAAAAATTATTTATAATTATTTATAAATAAACAAAAGTCACCCATCGATGACAAACTGTTTATGACAGTAGCGGTCGTAAATCATGTTTATTAACCTTATCAGCTACTGTTGATATAAACATGGGCTTCTGTTTACATAAACAACTGGCGCCAGCCACGGGACTGGTGACGTCACCTAGGCCACGCCCAGTCTCTCCATACCAGCCCATATACTACTAATCATTTACACTTGTTTCTGACTCGATCCTCGTACCGCGGACTCTTACATCTACAGAGGGGGACAACGTATAGGTATTGAAGCGGTTATGCCTGGCGTGGCAAAGGTGTAGAAATAAAGCTTAATAACACACTGTTTATACTGTATAACAATAATACTTATATTCTTCAACCCCCAGTACGGAACAGGATTAGCCCGTATACAAATTTACCCGTAGGACTGTATTTAGAAATCAACCGTGATATTATTCTTGGCTACACAATGTTAACAATTAATAATTTCGTAATCGAGGCAATGAATTGACTTAAATAACAACGAGCTTCTAATATAATTCTGTTAACATGATATTTTCCAGTATGTCGTCGGAGTCGCTTCAAAGGACGCGGCGTCCCTCATATGGCGCCTAACCGTTATGCTGATTTTCTGATCTCGAGGGTGATGCCTTATTGCCTTCGTCTGAATACAATAAATGATGTGCTGAAAAGCGCGAAAATCCGATATAACGTATCGACAAACGCGTAACCGCAAGCGCTTCTAACACGCTATAAACACAGTTATTCATATATCGGAACCGCGACCAGTATACGTCGGTTAAACGTACCCCGAACGCTCTCCCAGCGATGACGACAATCTGACGCTTTATTGATGGATCGGGTTGCCGGATTTAGTGTCCCCACGACGCCCCGACCTAACGTACTTTAATATACTGGATCATTAGGTCGACAGTAGCTCGTTGTTTTCTCATTATTAAAACTGGATCGCTTAGCAATCAACAGTGGCGCTACGCATTACCCACGGCCGTTGCTGGATCGTTTAGATACTCAGCGGCTCGGAACTCTCTTCTAATAATGCTGGATCGCTTAGCGATCGACAGCGTCGCTACTTTATTGTTGCGCGGTATCTGGATCGATTTTCGATCAACAGACGGCTCGAATTATGATAGTTCTCAGCTGGATTACACAGTAATCGACAGCGTCTCGGTATTCTTCCTATATGGCGGGATCTCTTCGATCTACCGCGTCTCAACCCTCGCGAACGAATATCTCTCGTCGCACGCTACGCTCCGTTAATCCGATCGTTAACGCTACTAAAACCTCAATACTCACCGAACATCAATCCAATAGAAGTATGACAGCCCAACACACCTGGCAGAACGCAGTGGCGCTACTTTACCCGCGTAGTCTCCTGCTAACCCCGCAGGGGAGCCACCGCTGCTCCGCGTGGTTAGCAGGTGAGGTTACATACCTCGACGCCACAACAACAAATGTTTATGTTATTCCTGCTGCTCGCAATTTCCAGCAGGAGAATATTGTTTGCGCGTGTGTGGTGTTTTGTGTACGCGTGCAGCCAAACGGGCTGCTCGTCGCAAGGTATAACAAACCATTAACCGCAGAATGTGGTGCAATTATTGTTTCCAAGTCAATGATTCCTGACGATTATGATCTTTGTGTTTATCCCAAAAATAACGTAAATTGTGAATATAAAAATATTTATTTGAACAAATTGTCACATCACGTAGATCCTATGGTTTTTCCGTTGATGTTTCCATCGGGTGATTTAGGATGGAGTATTGGATACAATAAAAAGCCAAATTCTACAAAAAACAGTTATAATATTGAAGATCTCACTTCTGAGTCCAAATCCAAAAGAAGCTTAGAAAATCTGACTCTTTTCTATGCTTATAGGCTTTCATATAGACCTAAACAAATGTTAAAACAAATCAAAAACAAAACCTGATTTATTAATTACTATGACGTGCAATCCTAAATGGGTAGAATTGAAACGAGTTTTAGAAAATTTTCCAAAAGGAACTACTCCAAATGAGATTCCAAATATTACTGTTAGATTATTTTATACAAAATTTAAGTCTTTTCTAGATGATATTGTAAAAAATGAAAATTTTGGGAAAGTAATAGCTTATGTCTTTACAATAGCATTTCAAAAGAGAGGATTACCACACGCTCATATTGTAGTTACGCTACATCCAAAAAATATGTTCATGACACCTCAATCTATTGACAAATACATTTTTGCTGAAATTCCTGATAATTCAGATAAAGGTTTACACAAATTAGTAATCAAACATGTTACATGGACCACATACAGATAAATCTCCTTGCATCATCAAAAATAAGACTATTTGTAAAAAAAAATTTCCAAAACCATTCCGCGATATCACCATTTTTAAAGAAAATGGTTATCCTGAATATCGAAGAAGAAATAACATTTCACAAAACTATACTTATCGAATTAAAAAATTTAGAAAAATTATTCCAGTTGACAACACAATGGTTGTCACTTATAATAACTTTTTATTGAAAAAGTATAAGTGTCATATTAATGTCGAATATTGTGCATCAATTCAAAGTATTAAATACATATTCGATTATATTCACAAAGTTGGAGATAGAGCATTATGTAAGATGAAAAAAATTGAAAATACAAATAATTCTAGCGAAGAAACTCCCATAGTACATGATGAACTCACTCAATATGTAGATGGTAGATATTTAAGCCCAATGGAAGTTGCTTGGCGTCTACAAGGATATCCTCTTTGTGGTAAAATACCCGCCGTAGAACGTTTAGGAATCCATACAAAAGATCAACAACATATAGTTTACGAAGAAAATAAAGAATTGCAAGCCTTAAACAATAAAGAAACTTTAACAGCATGGATTAAATTAAATAAAATTGATCATTTTGCAAAAACACTTAAATATGTTGAATTCCCTGAATATTATAGATTTAATAAAAAATCAAAATCTTGGATAAAACGTTCACGTTCTTCTAAATACAATACTATTGCTTGACTTAATATCGTATCACCAAAAGATACTGAGAGATTTTTTTTTAAATTAATACTAAATCGAGCAAGAGGTCCAACTTCATTTGAAGATTTGAAAAATCATAAAGATATAGAGTATCAAACATATAAAGACGCAGAAGATGATTCACATATTTTTATTATTTTTGAAGAAGCTTGTCACATCATGTTACCATTTCAATTACGTAAATTTTTTGCATGGTTTATTTTAGCAGAAAACATACAGGGTAATACAATTTGGAACAAATTTAAAAATTATTTCACCGAAGATTTTAAGACAAATAAAGAGAATAATGCTCTATCTCATATTCAAATTATATTAGAGAATGAAGAAAAATCTTGCAAAGATTTCAGTTTACCATAACCAAATAGTATTATTAATGATGATGCAACATCTATAGATAATGTCTTACAAAGTGCCGATATCTTTAAATGTATGTTTGATCAATTGACCGATGATCAAAAGGCAATTTTTGAAGAGTTAGTTGACAATGAACACAAAATTTATTTCATTGATGGACCTGGAGTTTCGGGAAAAACGTTTTTATATAAAACATTAATTTATTATTACATGTCATTAAACAAAAAAGTTTTATCAATGGCATGGACTGGTATCGCGTCTATTTTGTTACCTAGGGGATTGACAAGTTATCGAACCTTCAGATTGCCTTTAGATTTAAATAATATTGAAAGTGCTTTTTTGAAATTAGAGTCTGACAACAAAAGATTAAGAGAGGCAGATTTAATAATTTGGGATGAAGCTTCAATGATACCTAAAAAAGCTTTAGAAATTATTAATCGTACTTTACAAAATGTATGTCGTAATGATATTCCTTTTGTGGAAAAATTAATAGTATTAGGAGGAGATTTCAGGCAAATTCTTCCAGTAATTAAACATGGATACCGAAACTCTATCATAGAAGAAACAATTAAATATTCAACTTTGTGACCTCTTTTTAAAATTTTGAAGCTCAATAAAAATATACGTTCGAATAATGTAGAATTTTCCTCTTTTTTGTTAGAACTAGGAGAAGGTAAAGTCGATACATTTGAAATTCCTCAAAAATGGAAAACTACCGATGTTTGCAATGAAATTTATAAAAATATTAATTTAGGTGCTTTCGTTAGTAGCGTGATCTTAACTCCTCATAATGAAGACATCAAAATTTTAAATAACAAAGTTCTAAAATTATTACATGGCGAATCAAAGACATATTATAGTGTAGATTATGCAATACATAAAGGTAGTAGATCAAACAGAGGAAAATATTCATTTAAATTATCCAGTTGAAATATTCAATAATATCAGAGAAGGTCTTCCACCACATAAACTTAATTTGAAAGTAAATGCAATAGTGATGTTAATTAGAAATTTAAGTATTACAGATGGTTTATGTTATGGCACTCGTTTAAAGATTACCAAATTATATGAGTATAACATTGAAGCAGAAATAATTACAGGCGAAAACATTGGACAGAAAGTTTTTATACCGAGAATAACACTAAACACCGAAAATTCATCTTCGTTTCCATTTACTCTTTTTAGAAAACAATTCCCAATCATATTAGCGTTTGCCATAACGATAAATAAAGGCCAAAATTTTGATTCAATAGGAATTTTTTTGACACGACCATTGTTTTCGCATGGTCAATTATATGTTGCATTATCTCAATGTCGAAATCCTGATAATATACATATTCAGAATGAGTCAGGTTAATCAATACAAAATATTGATTGGAATGAAATTTTAAATATTTGATTCAAAACTGTTTAGTCAATTCTTAGGTTTTTCGATCATAGAATAAATTATTATTCAATTTTTTTTAGATTTTTTTCAAATAAAAGACATGTATTTATATTAACTTCTTGCTGCTTTTCAATTTCGAATTTTAAAATCATTTTGTAGAGATTCAAATTAGTATGCATACATAATTCTTTTTAAAATTATTTTACAAGAATCATCAATATACACAATGCAGAACAAAACAGAAACATAAATGATCGTTTAATAACAATAATGAATTAATTTCATATTATTATAGGACATGATATAATAATGTCTAATTAATTTATAAATATTAAATGATTATTTAACATATTTACTTAAAAAGAAGTTTCCATTGAGATTTCGTCCTGTTAAAAAATATAGTAAAAAATCAAGATTTAAAAATTAACTACGTATTTAAATTTCTTTTTTCAATACGAATACGTAAAATTAATTAACTGATAAAAATTAATAAAAGTTAATTTTTCTTAATTATATCATATTTTACGTAATTCAAAGGCGAAAAATTTAATTTAAATACAAAACTGATTTGATAACAAATTGATTAATATCCATTATTTTTAACAAGATATTATTTAGATTAAATGCATAAATTAAAAATATTAAAATGATTATAAAGATTGTAAACTTTTTTTAAGTAAATATTTTTCTGCAGGATGGAGGATGGTATTAGGTGGAGTCTTAGGGGAGGAGGACTGGTATCTAAGACTCCCGTGATTATATGGCTCTAGGCGATGATTCCACGGTTTTTTATTAAATTATTATTTAAAAAATTCAAACTGTTAACAATAGATAATTTCTAACTTGATATATATCCAACTCAATAGTATAATTTTATTTATTAAATGAAACTATTGTTCATAGTAGCCTTTATTTTATATAATTATATCATGGCATATAATTACGTAAAATAATTGGCGAATTTTTTAAAGAATAATTTAAGAAAAACAAAAAAAAATCAACGCGCCTGAAACACATTGTATATCCATATTATAATGTGCTTCTGACAGTACTTCTTGGGTGGTGTGGAAATCTGTCGTTATTATCTTCTCAATTTAAACTTTAACCCATTGTTTTACCATTTTTCCAATAAAGGAAATTTTGTCGATCTTCTTAATTTGATTATAACACATCATTATACCATTATTAAAAAAATGGAACTTTTGAAATCTTTTTGACTAAGTTTTATAATAATCATTTGAATATTAATAAAATTGATTTAAGAGGGGCCAACGGAGGTGATGCGAAGGGGCTTGCGGAGGGGGTATGGAGGGGCTAGTGGAGGGGCCAGCGGTGGGGGTGCGGAGGGGCGCGGAGAGGCAAAGAGCTCCAAAAATAACGTAAATTTTGAAACAATTTCACGTGAAAATGCGAAGGGGCTACGGAGGGGCTGCGGAGGGGGTGCGTAGGGGCGCGGAGGGGCGCGGAGGGGTTATTGACATAAATTTACACGTGCATCTATATAATATAGGAAGATATATAGGGGATTTTTACAAAGCCAACTAAATATAAAATTTTAATATAATGTAAATAGATGGATTTTACCAAGGGAAATTTTGCTCAAATGTTTAATTTTTCTTAAATTTCGGAAATACGAACTGATGTTCACGCGTACTCATGTAAATGCAGCGCCAACTTTGAAATGTAATTTTACATAAAACTTTTTAAATAAAGCTTGCAAATGAAAAACGGCGTCTGTAGCGCCGTAGTGTTAATTTTAATAAATCGTCTTATCGAAAGAAAATTTTGATCGGACTTTTTGTTTTTCTAAAACTTTGAAAATACAAAATACCTTGTGGCGGATTTGCAAAGCTTTAGCGCCGATATCCCTGAATCATATAATATATGAAAATAGTACAATATTTGCCACAAACATTAGAAAAACTGCTTTGTTATCGAATGTTATTCTATCTTAGCTTCTTACAATTTCTCTGAATGCTATTTACGTAATCGGGGATGTATGGTTGTGTACCAAAACTATTTAAATACTATCCAACACCATCTTTGGACACACATATCGCCACCCAGTGCATATCATGTCTCTTATGGCCCTGTGTACTAAACACAAAGCCACATGGATTTACCCAGATCAGTGCATTTGATCTACCGGATAAACCCCCACCGCATGAGCTCTCATTTTTCGCAACTTCTGAAAAATATTCAGAGAATTAAGGTAGTATGGCGGCGAGAAGGGTCGATCTGCTGTTGTAGTTATATTGCCCCCGACACCACGTGAATTTAGCCAGAGTTTCAATTTGTAAACGTTGTTAACCACGCAGATGTTCTGGATTGCGCAGCGTTTAATAGAATGCTGTATGCAATACCGTACGCAGTATGACAATTTTCGTATACTTTGCTGTGACTTTAGAAAGCATTTTTCGTAGCCAATAAAATATTCGGCTTAACCTTTACGTAATGCACACGCGGCAAACAAATAGTGTCGCCTCGGTTATGTATAAAGTATAAGCAGAATCGAGATCCATTAGACAGAAGCTGTCACGAGTACGCATAAGACGTACACGTACCTTAACACCACCAAGTAGTAGTCTATCCATATTTAGAACATCTACGTGTAGTAAGTAGCCCAATAAATCAATTTTATTATCCATCATAACTGCTTGCCGTCTGAAGAAACCTGCATTACCGGTATCATTGTTATCTATTTTACCGGCCATGTCATCATACCACAAAAAACTGCTCAAGTTTGAGTTTTTTGCTGCTGGTCCGTAATTCAATAACGTCTCGATGTACGATCTGTATGCGTAGGCGCTATTTGGTGGTGATACTAGTTTTTGATTGAGAAATATATCCACCTGATTGAACAGCGAATGCAGAAAATTATTCACAGGGCCGACGATTGGTACTGACGCATCCTTCTCTAATGGCTTTGTCGGTGTTATATTCACACGTAGACTCAGCATTGTATGTGTTAAATCTAGATATCCACAGTTGCCAGAAATCGTAAATTCTATTGGTGCTTGATCGGTGAGTCACGAGATTGGCTATAAGCACCCAATGAGAACTCTCCACTACCGTCTGTGTTGGCGGTAATTCAAAGAGTGATAACTCCGACTTTAACGAGCCACAAGAGTCAATTTGTAGAAAAGCCATGTTTTTTTTTTCTAGCTGGTATAGTGAGTAGGTATACCGTTTAAAAAGAGAGCCTTTTAGTTACAAAAATATCTCTATCTACTGCTGACGATGCTGCTTTAGTTATAGATTTCTTTCTCTTCTTCTTTTTCTGCGTACGACGAGAGTCTGATTGCGCTTTTTGCGTCATTTGTGCCTTCTTATATTTAGCTTTCTTTTTCTTAGCACCCCACCTCTTCCCCCTCCTGTTCATCTGGTGCCATGATTTTATTCATTACTTGTTAGCTTTGCGTTTGAGATTATCCTCACTTTCGCGCACGCGCTCACTTAACACTACTCTAAAACGTTTGTTCTCGTTCACCACATCATCCACGATCTTTGCACTAGCACGAGCAGCTTCCTTACCGACAGACTTAGCTCCACGCCTCACAAGAGGTAAAGCACCCCAAAATAAGCCTTTTAAATAACTGCTAATACCCGCGCCAGTTTGGCAACGCCTACAGCCAATCGTAACGTAACTATCTTCACCACTACTACCACCGTCACCTCAGCCGATTTGGTGATCAAGAAAAATACTGTACTCAGACATTTTTAATTTGTGCGCTTAAAATAAAGTGTCACCGTAAACGCACTGTAGTCAAATGGGACAGGATGTCTATGCTCACCTCTTATATCTATCTCGATTGACTGAAAAGACGAGGACAGCAAGGGCAGATACATTGGTGGGGTAAAGTTCTAAATTCTAATATGCGTTTCCACCGTAAGATAATCATGCAACTGAAGAGCTACAGCGCGTAGTAATCATGAACAAACATCGCCTGTCACATATGGTTGACAAATATGGCAATAAACCATCAGCATGCTCGGTAAACCATTTGCAAGATTTGCCGGTTCATTGCCAATAATGTAGCTATCTTTTTTACCATCACAAGTTAATAATTCTCCACTTTTAGAGCCTAGTATTGAACATAACTTTTTAGATAGAGAGAATGAGTGAGTACAACCAGCGCATTTATCCTCAGTGCAAGTGCATTTTACTTGAACATAGTCGCCACACTGAATTTCAAGTATAAGATAATCTTTCACATTTTCAAGTTCACATCATCATCATCATCATCATCATCATCATCATGGTGTAACTTATTGTTGGTGTAAGTAGCGCGTGTGGGCACCCAAAAATTAAATTTTTTCGGGTATCCCTTCCAACTTATAAAATACTCCTTCTTACCTTTATCCCTACTGCGCAGTACCTGGTCGATATGCGAAATGTCACCAGACAAATCTTTACGCACTCTACTCAGCTACTGTTCGTAAAAATAGCCGTCAATTTTTTCATCCACCAGATCCTCGAATGTGTAGACGGGTTGCTATCTCGTTGTATCAACTTTCACAATTCTAAATAATTCCCGAGTCCAGCCGCCTTCGTATGCTTTTCGAAAGGCTGTCCGAGCACGACTAACGTGAACCAAGTGTTGAACATTATTGTAATGTAACAAAACCCGCGAAACTATTTTTTTTCACTTTCGTTCCACGGCCCCGAATCCGCGACACTATAATTTATGAGAACGTTTCCGAATCGCCTTGCGATCTCGGAGGAGGTCCCGCTAGATCTCCTCGAGTCAGGTTACTCGAGGATGATTGGAATGAAAACTCGAATTCTATTAACTCTCTCTCTCTCTCTCTCTCTCTCTCTCTCTCTCTCTCTCTCTCTCTTTGCGAACGCAATTATCATGTTTTTCGGAAAAGGCGGCCTTGCGACGGATAACTTACCGTCGCATTATATTTATGGGTATAGCGTGACTGTTGCTGCTTGGCACAGTAGGAACACGCTAAATTTTCTTGAGCTTTAGCTGCATTATACATATTCATACTTTGTCCTTATCCGTTTGAAAGTATATGTCGTCGTTTTGCTGTAAGATTTGCACCAGAGTCTTTGGCAATCCCTCATGAAATTCGAAACTGCTAGCAAATTCCTTTTAAGCCGACTGCCATTTCGTATAGTAGAGTAATATATGCTCAAATTGTGTATCGCATATATGTGCGATGTATTTGAGAAAATTGCTGACAAACGCGGTATTGTCACACGAGGTGGGACCACAAATCATACATGTCCAGGGATGTCTCCAACATATATCCATGATGATGCGAGTCAGACGGTCGACGAAATGCTCGTCAGACTGAGCAACACCCAAGATTTATAACACGTGAGAATCTGTAACGCCCCCTGGTGGGGGAAAGCTGCGAACGTGCGGCACGGGGGGATCCCTTCTTGCGTGCGCGCTGCAAGGCTTGCTTAAGGTTGGCCATTCGGCTTACCCCTTCAGGAGGCTTGTAATGCACACGCGCGCGCTGCGATGCTTCCGTAAGGTTAGCCATACGGCTCGTCCCTTCAGGAGGCCTGTAACGCGCACACTTTGCGCAAGCAAACTTTAAATGCTAGAATAGTAAAAACTAACTCAGATATACACACACAAACTCACACACATACACATACACACACTCAAACTTCATTCATTTGCATATTATATTCAGAGAAAAGTGATGATATGAGGAGAAAATAAGTTTTAGTAGAGGGAAGAAGGAAGAGGAGTGGAGAGAAAAAAGATGACAAGGATTAGCACCTGTACGCGCAAGTCAGTTTTGTGTAGATACTCGTGGCGGCTGGAGGTATGTAATAGAGATTAGATTATATTAAAGTAGTCATTTATTGTTTGTGCATTGTGTTGTACAAAATTCTTTATAAGGGAATAGATTTAGTTTATTTTTAACATATACTATATGAGATGAATGAGTGTGAGAATGGTACAGTTTCATATTTAATGCTAAGTGAGACTTATGAGTTCTCGAGGGGGAAAAAGTGTTTGCGTGCATTTTGTTTGAAGAGTGGAATAAAAGTTGTGTCGCGGATGTGAGACGGTAGCGCGTTCCAGATATAAGCTAAGCTGATGTGGAATGAATTCCTTAGCGTCTCCGTGTTGAAGGGCCTGATTGTGATCCAGAGGTGTCACCTCACCCCTCACAGGACGGAGCGCGACGTGAAGAAAGTTGAAGAAAGCAATTGAATAGGATGGTACTGCGGTGTTAAAAAGTTTCCTTAAATAACAGGCCACGAAATAATTTCGACATCTAGCAGTGGTGAGCCACTGCAGCTCTTGCCTATAAGGCGTGATATACTCATCCCTCCTTACACCGTACATGTACCGTATACCTGTGTTTACGAGTCTCTGGAGTGTTGTGTCTAGTTCTTGCGTCAAGTCACTGTAAACCAGGGAGCAGTAGTCAATGATAGGGAACAAAAGCATCTACACAAGATGTTTACTCGGTCCGAGGTTGGTACTTTTTCTGAAAAAGTAAAGTCTGTACATAAGTGAATGTGCGCGCTTGCATACCAAACCCAGACTACGAACTGACGACTCAAACTTAATCCGGGCCCCTTCTATCATGATGTAGTTACTGGCGAAAGACGGTAAAGCGTTTATATAATAGGAGGAAACTAGTACTATTGCCTTGGTCTTAGTGACATTTATTTTAGTAGAGAGAGAGAGAGAGAGAGAGAGAGAGAGAGAGAGAGAGAGAGAGAGCGAGAGAGAGAGAGAGAGGAAGAGAGAGAGAGAGGGAGAGCGATTTTCAGATTTAGATGATTCATTTTCGTACATTATGTTGAAGATCTTTAGAAATAGAATATAAAGAAGTAGCATACATTTTTGTGTAAGTGTGCTAGGTATGAAACGTGTGGAAGGGAATGAAATGAGATGAAGGAGTGTATGTGTTTGCGTGAAGATTATGTGTTTTGCAGTTCAATGAAATATTTTTCAGCTGCTTGTTTAAAGTACGATATGGATAGTGTGTTGCGAAGGTGTGATGAAGGGTGTTCCAAAGATACGAAGCGCTGATGAAAAATGAATTCTTTAGCGTCTCCGTCTTGAAAGCCAGGATATCCAAGAAGATCACGTCACCCCTTACAGGCCTGAGCGCAACGTGAAAATCAAACAAGGCTAGTATGTAAGCAGGTACTGATGTGTTGAAGATTTTTCTCAAGAAGCAGGCCATGAAGTATTTCCTACGCCCGACGTTGGTAAGCCATTGCAACTCATGCCTATAAGGGGAGATGTGCTCGTCCCTCCTTACACCATAGATGTAACGGATTCCCATGTTAACAAGTCTGTGGAGTTTAGTGTTCAATTCTTGAGTCAGGTCAAAGTAAGCTAATGAACAATAGTCTATGATCGGAAATAGGAGTGCTTGCACAAGGTGTTGGCGCAGCCTGAGGTTAGTACTCTTCCGAAAGAAGTAAAGTCGATACTTCAGAGAGTGAGCACGTTTACAGATTTGTGTAACGTGCTGTTTCCACGTAAGTTTGGAGTCAAGCACCAACCCCAGGTTGCGCACAAATGATTCATAGTCGACCCGGGCTCCCCCTGCGTTGATGTAAGTGTTAGTAACAGTAGGTAAGGCATTTATGTAGTAGGGAGAGCCCAGGAGGATTGCCTTAGTCTAAGACATTACGTTCGAGACGGTCTTGTACAGTGAAATTACCACCCCTCCTTAGGGGTTGGGGTTAACTGAAAGTCGACCAAAAGTAGACCGGAAGTAGACTGGAAGTCAACTGAAAGTAAACGGGAAGTGAACCGAAAGTAATCGGAAAAAATATAAAATTACCCGGAATTGACCGAAAATAACCGGCAATGAACCGAAAATATACCGAAAATGAACAGGAAGTGACTAAAATAATGCATATTGGCATTGGCTGAAGTACTCCTGAGGAGTAAATCGGAAATCAATCAATAAATAATGAATAACAATTTTAAAGAGTTTGAGAAGTATTATTTATAAACTGTAAGTAATATTGACGCCTTTCTTATACATAAATATTAGGGTGCATCGCAAATTTGAATGTGCCAGAAAAAATAGCGGGTAGTGAAAAGTTAGTATCTATAATTTCCAGTAATACCCGCAAGGAGGGCTCGAACGGAGGAAGTTTAAGGCTCTGTCTATGTCGATGAAGTTGAGTATTTCTATCGTCATGAATTTTAAGAAAAATATTTTCTCGTCTTCTTGTTAAATTTAAGGAAAAAAATAACGTAATTCGAAAAGATGCAATGATTTATCGACACAAAGCAAAACGTGAACTTAAATTGATGGTAATTGATTCTGCACTCATGTGATCATCACCATCGCTTCATTCGGGACACAAAGAATCAAATTTTTGGCTCTTGTATCGAAATATACTATTAATTTATTTTTTAATTTTGTTGTGTAATTTTGTTGTATATGAGCAGAGATATGACTCTTGAATGAAGGTCAGTTTCCGTAATGGTGGATTTTTTGTAATTTTGCACTATATGGACTCTTTTCAAAATGACTACATTTTTCAACATTACTCATGGATTTTTATGTGTTTAGATTGAACTTTAACAAATAGATTTAACAGTTATTTTGTTACCTTTAGAATAATATTGTGGCTAAGTTTTGTTGTTGAGAAGAAAGGATACGGATTTTCATTGGAAAACTTTTTTCGTCAAGGTGTATTGATATAATATACTATATACTTGTCTAAATTAAATAAAGTTTCGCTAAAATTTGGTTCCTACTAAAAACTTAGGTAGTTAATTAATGTTTTTTTTTATATTAGTTTGAAATTAATAAATCGATATCTATATCGATATATATTTTGTCTCCATAATAGGCGCTTTGTATTTGTCCCTTATCAAGGCTAATTAAGAAATATAGAGAAAAAAAGAAATTAATATGTACAAATGGCGTTGAAAAAATAAATTCCAAGTTTTCTTCAAAGAAACTAGCATCAATTTACCGTATATTATAATATGCAGTAATAATGGTTGAAAATAGTTGAAAATTTTCAGTTTATTATTAGCATAATCAATGTCATAAAGTAAGAGAATGAGTTATAATTATTAGAATTAATTAAATAACGGGGACGAAACTAAGTAGCCTGATGTAATACATTCTTATTATTATTACACTTTATTGTTATATAATGAATTGTAACATTATGTTAAAGGGCTGCATATTTTTCATATATTTTTTACAATATTGAACAATTATTGCAATAATAATATAACAGTCATAAAATCTTAGATTAATAAACTTCATTTTTAATTCTGTTGTACAGAAGAATTAAACAGGTTTTGATAGTTTTTTTTTTTATTATTCTCTGGCATCATTTTTCTTGAATATAACGTACATTTAATAAAGCCATCTCTATTTTCTTCTCGAAATACTTTGGAAGATGCTTTAGTCACTAATTTTACGATTCTTTCCACTGCTTGAGTGTGACTAGGAAAGTAAAAAAAGTCCCATTTCAATGATTTGTTGAAATTTTATGTGACAAAATACTTGATAATACTGGTGGAGGAGTTACAAATGTTGTATTTCAATCAATCATATTGAAATAATCATCTGCCGTCAACTGTAACTGAGGTGCACGAAAAGGACGCATAGTACTGTTGATATTTACTAATCGCGCATGTAATAATTTTTGTATTGCTTCCAGTCTTACGGCAATTCTATCATCAGATAACATACTTATGAGTATATTCTCAATATGGGCGAAGTATGCATTCCTATGAATAACTGGAGCAATAAATATTTGATAAATATCTTGTAAGCTGTATAAATTTATAGAAATGCCTTGCTTCGTCTTTTATCGATGGTTTAGCTTTCACCATGAACCAAAATAGTATATAAACTTTCATCAGATATTTCACCATTTCTTGCAACAACAGTGTTGGTGAAGCTGTTGCCATATACAATCTGAGAATTCTGTTTGCCGTAGTCAGCTAATGAGACAAATAAAGAACGACTGGATTACGATTTGCAAGGTCTTGTGAGCATGTTCCTGATTTTATGGCCTAGTAACAAAGATAAAGATACTGCTGGTCTTTACTTAAAATTTTATAATCAATAATGTGTAAATCATCTTCAACCATGATTTTTAAAAATGATACAATGGGAAGACTTTTACACTCATTTAGTTTCCTTCCGATAGGTCCAGTATACATTGTCGGGCCACTCACGCGACCATCAATGTTTTAAAAAAAATGTCTAAATGGCAGTTCATTGAAATAAAGCATATAGTCCATTGTAGTGGGCGCTTCATTTTGTATTCTAAGAGGTGTGTTATCCCATCATTAGCTCCAGTATTAACAGGGGTACCGTCACAACCGACTACATAGAGTTTTTCTAGTTTCCCAGGTAGTTTGTACAACAAGTAATTTATGTAATATTTCTTCCGATTAGATTTTCGAGATTCCACTCGACGAACCTTAGCTAGTACTTCTCTCTGTGGCAATGATCTGTATTCAAAGGGCTCTCCGGTGTGTGCTATGCCAAGGGACGGATTTAGCACGCTCCAAACACTAACGCTAGCAAACACCGCCGCTTCACCTTAGAATCAGTTATAGCCGCCAGTGAGTAAGTCACTATGCAAAAAGGCACTGCATGGGTCGGCTCCAGGGTTCTTAAAGCCTCGGTGCCGATGCAAGCAGTTATGAAATTTAGATGAAGAAGATCGTGGTAGTCCAATCAGCATTCGCCACAAAGGATCGACGCGTACGCCTTGTAGTAGTCGTTTACGCGCAAGGAGTGCTGACACAGAGGTCAAAGCACTCGCTCCAATTTTCGGCGCTCTACATGTTTTACAACCCATTTGCTTCGTCACGATCGAATGTACATTGTTTGTGTGTGTGTGCATGGTTGCAGTCATGCAGGTATCATTCGTATATAAATACATGCATATTTTCGCACGTACTCTTACATACATACTCAGTCATACATTCACATATATAACATAATATAAACGTATATTCATGCAATTTGAATGTGGCACATTACACTGTAGCTATTTTACTTTCATCGACCGCTAGCAATATGTCGTTCTCTTTTAAAAGCTCATAGTCCGCAAGAACAGAAGAAGCTAAAGCTCTAGTCGCTCTGTCTGAAAGACCGTTATTACTCTTATTCATATAGTTCTTGTCAGTTTAACTCGACCATGTTCTTTTTGTAACACTTTTATCATTAACTTAAAAACACTGATTGTTCTGTCGCAAAATATTAGTATGGTGGCTATAATTGATAACGCATGTTAAAAAATTTTGGGTATAGGTGTAAATTTTTGCTGTCCACAAATATTCTTATTACACTAACAAGGAAAGGTACCCAACCCGAACTCACCGATTTTGATGATTTTCATATATGTTGTAGAACATAAAAAAATAAGAGACACGTATTTTTTTTTATCGGCTAATTTTCACTTTTAAGGGGTAAAAACCTCCCCTAAAGTTAACCCCCAAAAAGCGTTTTTTTTTTAATATCTCGGCTTAAAATTAATATTTTTCAATGAAACAAATTGGAGGTTATTTCTTACAAAAAGAGCAAGTATTTCATGGTGATTTGAAGAGTAAGGGTAGCATCCCCTATTTTTTA
>JAZHPH010000239.1:0-51452 GCA_037356405.1 Nasonia oneida | reverse complement strand
AAGGGGATGTGTAGAATGATTCGTCACCTGGTCTTACGCGGTAACGATGCCAGCATAGGCGCGCTGCCTTGCAGGGGGGCGTTAGAAAGCGAGAATGAAACCGTAGTGTGTCTGACGACGAGTTGACACTGTCCTCGTCAAAGTCGGAAAGCTCTCATACTTAGTTCTAGAGAGGTATGGGGGTTATCAGCTCTAGAACGGTGGACTCACCTGCGATCGAAACAGGATCCGAAGCGCGCGGGTTTAACATACTATCATGGCTCAAAAAAATCAAATCCGAACCAAAAGGGACTTAAGGGTCGGAACTTGGAATGTTCGCAGTCTATACAGAGCAGGCGCGTTTAAAGAACTCGTAAAGGAAGCTGATAGGTACAATCTCGATTTGGTAGCAATACAGGAATGGCGGTGGCCAGATGGCGGAGTACTAGCATCGGGTAACTTCACGTACCTGTATGGGGCCGGGAGTGTGGGATCTCTAGGCACCGGATTTCTCGTAAGCAAAAGCATCATACATTCGGTTAAAAGTTTCAAATCCGTCAATGATAGGAAAATAACCCCCGCGAAATGTACAGAGGGATTAACGCCATCAGAAAGGGTTTTAGGAGTAGAGCGCAATTGATGAAGGACGCAAACGGGGACCTCGTAACATATGACAACGAATTACTGTCGCTGTGGAAAAATTATTTCGATAAATTATTAAACGTGCACGAAAATAGCGAAGAATTAGGGGACGAAATTCAGACTGCTGAACTCCACGTGGAGGAACCGAGCTACCAAGAAGTAGAGGCCACGATTAAAAAACTAAAAAACAACAAAGCCGCGGGAAATGACTCTATACCAGCTGAGTGCCAGGTTAGCCAGCTCGGCGCAACGCTTAATGGAACAACGCAGATAATAGGCTACGCAGATGATTTGGATATACTGGGGGATTGTAGGGAAACGGTAGCAAGAAACGCGGAAATCCTCATAAAAGCGGCAGAGTATACAGGGTTAGAAGTGAGTGAATCAAAAACAAAGTATATGATTGTGGATAATCTAGGCATCTGCAGGGGAGGGAGATCTCAGAGTTGGGGATTTTACTTTTGAAAAGGTTAGCGAATTCAGGTATCTGGGTACGACCATAAATGATAGAAACGAGATTAATGTCGAAATAAATAAGAGACTCCATTCGGGTAATGCTTGCTTCTACGCCGTGAGTAATTTACTTAAGTCGAGGCTGTTGTCTAAAAACGTTAAAATAAGAATGTGCAGGACAATAATACTGCCGGTGGTTCTGTACTGGTGCGAAACGTGGGCTCTCACTAAGCAGGCGGACAACCGTTTTAGGGTATTTGAAAATAAAGTCTTGCGAAAAATATACGGTCTGAAGAAAGATGAGGAAACCGGGGAATGGAGGAGACTACACAATGATGAGTTACACAATCTGTACGCGTCACCAAATATTAACAGAATAATAAAATCGCGCAGATTGGGATGGGCAGGGCACGTAGCGAGAATGGGAGAGGACCGTACTGCAGCGCGTGTCATGAAGGGCAGGCCGATGGTAACGCGACCTCTAGGTAGACCTAGACGTAGATGGGAGGACAACGTAAAAGCGGATCTAGTGAAAATAGGACGGGTGGGTATCGATCGGAAAGGTGCATCTTGGGTGGGGTTGACACAAGATAGGGCAGCCGGGAAGGCCTGCGTAGATGAGGCGATGAACTATCGAGTTCCAAATGCCACGTAAAAAAAAAAAAAAAAAAAAAAATTAGTAGTTTTAGCGAACGTTTCTCCGTCATTTGGCTCTCATATGCGCGAATCGACAAGGCGATTCGTGGCTTCAGACCAATACGGTTAGGAGTGATTTTATAATCATTCCTAGACTGCCACCCCTCTAGGAGTTTTATTCCGCGGATTTTGAGGGTCACTTTCAGTGCGGAGAGGCTAAAGGGCCGATCTGTGACTGCCAGGCCAGAGAGTCGAGTGGCGGGAGGCGTTCGCGTGGGCACATGACTGCGTGTGTATAGCTATAGATATAGAGGAGCGTGCGCACTGCTTCGAGTCCCTTCGGTAGTCCTCGGGAGAGCGTCTTTGTTTTAGCGGGCCCGAGTTTTCGGCGGCGTTTAATGAATAGAGCGTCAGTTCTCCGCGACAACTTGTGAGAGAAGGTCACACAAGGACCTGATCGTTAGGAGATTTCAATAAAGCCATAATATCTGATCAACAATGATTTCACAGTTTATTTTTGAACCTTAATGTAGTCTTGTCCCATACACTTCGTTCGTTGATTTTCGTTGTTCGTTGAATTGCGTCATCCCACCTTTTTTATTAGATGTTTAATCTGATGTTTCCTCTATAAGTAGACAATAAAAATTAAAATTTTGTATGATATAATATATTTTGAAAATATAATTCTTACTTTCTGCGAAAGTTTCATGAATTTGCTGGAATAGGTTAAGTAAGCATGTTTACAATTTACCCGACGTTCGAGATTTCGGCGTACCACACATCTTATTCAGACAGTCCGAAATAATTAGCGCGTTTTTCAAATTGCCGTTAGTAACAGTTAAACAATTAAATAGAAAATGTATGTACTTTATTCTAGGTTACAAAATATTATTAAAATATGCATTAATAATTCTTTGCCGTTCAGCAAGTCCAAGTAAATATTCATTTTGAGCATGTAAATTATGTCCCCTATTGGCATCCTGCAATATGTCTCGATCTTCAGCTTCGATAATATCAGGAACTGGCATTCTATAAATTATAACATAAACATATTCATTGTCAATTTATGATATAATATAAGCTTTTAGACTCATCCTTGTTGACGTAAAAAATTATATAGTACTGTGCCTGTACAATTTCAGCCGCGAATAGAGGTGTGGAATGGAGACATCTGGCTTTGTTAATACATCTCCATATTGCTTTTAAAATACCAAATATATTCTCCACTATTACTCTAGCTCTTCGTAGAGCAGTGGTAAAAGTATGTTCAGGAGTACCTCTAACCGCGTTCCTTATTGGTACAAGCAAAACACGAGACTGTGTGTAGCCTCCGCTTCCTAAAAACGAACAAATTTTGAAAAACATTATTTGCGTAACAATATATATTATAACACAATAATACAAGAAGAGTCCCTAAATAAATTAAATTTTCCTATTATGTAAAAAGGTCCCTCATTGCGCATTATCTCCTGATTATTTCTTAATTCATACATTTCCTCCCGCATTTCAGTCTGGTTCCAAACAAACCGGTCATTAGTTGACCCACTACAAATCCTCGTATTTTAAATATTGTATTCTGTGTTAGCAACGTATAGAAAATTATTTTAAAACAATAAACTTTTTGCCAAGGTAAGAGTATGTTCACGAAAATGCGATTATTATAATTTTGATGCTAAGCTTATGTAAGATAAGAAATTAAATTAACCGCATATTATGTTTAGAAATTTCGCAATACTACACTGCTACACGCAATACTACTGTACAATACTATTCAACATACAATTTGAAGATTCAGAGAATGCTGTCTTTTGTAGTTCAAATATGCTTCCTCGTGGTCTGCTGGAGCTATGATTTTTGGCAGAGTACAATCCACCGCGCCTATCACGCCAGGAAATCCAATAATTTCTGCAAATCTTAATTAAAAAAACATTAAAAAAATTGATTTTAAAAAATAGCTTGGTTATGTCAAAGATACATAGAGTAATAAAAAATTTGTTTAAATAAAAATATTAGTAATAAATATTAATTAACTTTATATTAAATAATGTATATCTCACCCTCTTTGTACTCGCTCTCTTTCCTGAGGTGTAGAAAGAAATCTTATAAATCTTGGAGCCAATCTGTTAATTGCCGGAATAACTCTGTGCAAAGTGCGACTAATGGATGATTGACTCATGCAATGGTTTTGATCTGTACCATCTCCCTTTTGATAAGTTCCTTCTGCTAAAAATCTTAAAGTGCTAAGCACTTGTAAAAAGGGTGGGATGCCATTTCGATCGTTTGCTGTATTGCTGTGTTTTGATACAACCTTGAAAAGCAATAATACAATTATTTTTGATTTTGCACTACTTGTTACAAGTAAAATTTATTACTTACCTATAATGTTTACGAAATTGTTCTGGTAAAACATCGAAAGGATTACTAATGTCCCGTAAAAATCTTCTTTTTATCATATTTTGTCTCCGTAAACGAATTCGATTTTCGTATTCTATAGCAATGTTAGCAAGCACATCCATAGTATTTTATAATTGTAAATTAAAACTTAAGTACGAAACGTGTAATCTCACAACTTAGTAAAAAGGAAACAAGTATGTACTCGCTACGTGCATAACAGGGGATAGCATAGGTTTTCGTATAGTGTGAAAAATTGGAACTTCGAGATCAACTTCATATAAATGCATGCATTTTGCATGGCGCGACTATCGTTTGCACACGCGGCGACTATAGACTCGCGTATCATCTCCGGCCCGTCGATTCACAGCAACTCGCGTCTCAACCGGTCGGCTCATACGAACAGATTTCTTACTGTGTATGTGATACTTACCTCTGCAAATAACAGATTGCTGCTATGGAAAATTATGAGAAAGATGAGGACAAGTAAGTAGAAGTATGATTCGTGATTCACGAATTCTCAACTGTTATTTTTCATCAGCTCGGAGGATGTTATTAGCGTGTCCTAACCTCGTATACCTTACCTCAATTCCAATAAATTTTACAGAAAAGGTGCCTGAGCAAAAGCTACTACTAAGCAGATTGACGCATTAAGAAAAGAAATGGCAAAACGTCCTGTGTTGTATGATAGCAAATATGCTGACAGGGAGTGGGAAATTTTGAATGCAACCCTTGACCCATTAGGAAAAACCAAAACTATACAACAGTGGAAACGAGTAAATATTTGATTTTCATTTTTGTTGTTAATAGTCTTAGCCAATCATTATTATTATTATTTATGAGCATGATATACCTTGCAATATTTACAAAGTTATCTGTTCATTATTTATACAGTCCTGGCACGACCAAATAAAGAATGTTCCTGAATGCTGTAATAAGACTTTGGGTAACTCAGAGCAATCATCTAGTGCAATGTTTCCTGGACTACGAGATCCTACATCATTCCCTAGACTACTATACTCTGCGAGTACATTTGCTATGCCATCCACTGGCCTACCGTCCCCTATGACTTTTTCAACTGGACTACCAGCTCCTGCGACATCTTCCACTCGACAAGAAGCCTCTGCAACTTCTGTGAGGCCCCAAATGACGTCTCCTATCTCAGCTTCTACGAGTAATAGCCCATCGATAGCAGCTACAAATAGTGTAGCTCCCCAACAGTGACCATAAAAACAGAGGCATTTGCACTTTCTCTTGAGCAAATCATACCGTACAACTTGCTGCAACCGCCAACTCCAGGATGAAGACGATGAAATACAAGTTGTTGGATTTACAATTCATGCCAACATAATGCCACCAAATCAATTAAAAAGCGAGTTAAACGATGAATCTTCGAATAATGATGATTTATCAGAATCGATTGCTTTACCTGGGGCGAATGCTGAATCTTCGAATAGTGCTGGTGTATTAGAATCAATTGCTTCACCTGAGATGAACGTTGTAACTTCTAATAATATTGTCGAGTCACCAATAAGAAAGAGAATGAAGTTTCAAACAAGTAATTTTTTTATAATCAATTTTATATAATATTTTATTTCATAGATATCATAACTGGTAGTACGGCTCAAGCTGCTATCGATTCTATGTCTGAGCACAATGTTGCGATCAAAAAGCTACATGAAGCTATAAACAATATTATATCAAGACTCAAAGAGACTAAGTTGTATGAAGGAATAACAGAACTTACTGCAACACTCAATGCTACTAAACTTCAGGAACAGGAATTTCAGAAGAAAGAACTTGATCAGCTAGAAAAAATTTTAGACGCTTTAAAGGATTTGAAAAAAGAATAGTGTATTTTATTTATTTAAATTGTATTATTACATAATAAATCTCAATATCAAAGTTTTACTATTATTGTATGATTTATCACCGTTATCTAAATTCCACCACTTCTGGACTCGTCTGCATTCACTGCACGTAACGCAAACCATCGCAAAACGATTCGGCGCATGCGCAAACGTATCAAAACGCATCGTATCGTATCAGTACATGTGTATATACATACACATGTACTGCTAGCCTGAATAGCACCTCAGAGAGGAAGCTGCGTGTATGCGTGTGTCGCCAAGTATGAGAGTGAGAGAGAGTGGGAGAAACCCCGCGCTCTCCATGTTATCGCGTTCCACGCTGCCGCGACAATTAGCTTTCGACCACCAATCCGAACAGTCGAATTCTCTAATCGCCTAGCTTTGTGAACCGCGTGCGTGCCTGGAGGATTGTTGCTGCTGCAGAGGCGTGTCCCTGGTGTGTCGCTGGGTGAAATAACTCCTTTAACGAGTTCGCTTTTTGTATGGACAACGAGCAGTGCAGCAGATTGCAGCTCGTCTTCCCGCGGTACCCTGCCACACACTTAAGGCCACGAAGCGTATTTCTCGCTGCCTAGCTTAGGCCGTAGACATCCCTTAGCGCCAATCCAATCGAGGCCACGAGGCATCCGTTGCGACTCTGCACGAGTGCGAATGTAAGTACCTGCCCTGTTCCGGACGTAACCGAGAGCTACTAGGGATAATAGCAAGTGCGGCGTATTTATTTTTTATTAATAATATATTCTACCTATTAGTAGTTTTAGCGAACGTTTCTCCGTCATTTGGCTCTCATATGCGCGAATCGACAAGGCGATTCGTGGCTTCCGGCCAATACGGTTATGAGTGGTTTTACAATCATTCCTAGACTGTCACGACCTCAGTAGGAAGTTTACTCCCCAGATTTTGAAGGTCACTTTCAGTGCGTACTTCGAGTCCCTTCGGTAGTCCTCAGGAAAGCGTCTTTGTTTTAGCGGGCCCAAGCTTTCGGCGGCGTTTAATGAGCAGAGCGTCAGTTCTCGGCGACAACTTGTAAGAGAAGGCCACACAAGGACCTGATCGTTAGGAGATTTCAATAAAGTCATAATATCTGATTAACAATGATTTCACAGTTTATTTTTGAACCTTAATGTAGTCTTGTCCCATACATGCACTGAGAAATTCTCCGGAGTGCTGCTGCCCCGGCCCAAGTGAATGGTGCACTAAATGCATTAGCTCGTCTCTCCGAAAATTTCGGGCAGCTGCTGCCCGAAAATCGCGCAGCAGTGCTCCGTTTAGTGCACTTTTCTCCCGTGTAACGCTGCTGTCGCATCAAAACTGCAGAATTCCGGCGAAATAACAGCTTTCGGTGCATTAGCGCTCCTAAAATTGGGAGAGCTGCCGCGCGAAGCTCATAGTACAGTTGCTGTTCATGCTATGTGCAGCCACTGCCCGAAGAATTTCTCAGTGTGCTTGATCGCCATTCTCTCTCTCTCTCTCTCTCTCTCTCTCTCTCTCTCTCTCTCTCTCTCTCTCTCTCTCTCTCTCTCTCTCTCTCTCTCTCTCTCTCTGCATTATTGGCCCTGCTTCGTCTCTCTCTTGCCTCGCGCCTTTGTACACTCCTTTTGCATTATATAAAGCTAACTCTAGATCGAATTCGCTCTTGTTATTTCGTCACTGACTCTACCTTTTCTTGCGCTTCTCTCATATTTATCTCTCGCGACTAAGCTATAGCATTTCGCGGAAAATTCGGGATGACATCTTTAAAAATAATTGTTACCAAAAATTGAAATAATTTTCATCTAGCGATTTTTTTAGACCTTTTTATCCTCGCAACCCTATTTCCACCCTTGAAATAGGGGATGATCGGAGCACGGTTGTAGAGATCAAATGGACTCGAAAACCACCTGCGAATATTTTTTGACCGTTTTGTAAAATTATTTTAAAGTTTCGTTTTATAATTTTCACCCTCAAAATAAGGGATGATTACCAAGTGGATGTAGCTGTAGCTTCCTGCAATATTTACTTATCGTGCACCGTTCTAAAGTGTGATAGAATCACGTTTCAAGATTCTATCTCGCGAAAGAAACAATGAGATTGCCGGTTAAGAACAGCACGTAAAAAGAGTCCCATCCCTTACGACGCGTGTGAGCAGCCCCCCGCGCTTGAACACTATCAATTCCTGCCTAATCGAATACTTTTAAGTTGTCTGGGATGACTACTTATTGACTCGCGCGTTGAAATGTCTCGTTTTTAAACTAGCTCTGAAGTAGCTGCTTCTTGCTACTCAAAAAATGAATTTGGTTGTTCGACGATTTTCTTGACTACCTGCTTTCTAACACGCTTTCTGGACTAGCTGCTTTCCGAGACTTTTTCTGAAGTAGCTGCCTCCTAAAAAAATTTTCTGGAGTAGCTGCTTTCCAAATCGATTTTCTGGACTAGCTGCTTTCCGAGACTTTGTCTGGACTAGCTACTTCTCATTTTCTACCGTCGATATGTTCATCAATCTTATCAAGATATGTTAATTTTGACTTGTGATCCAATACTAACAATAAATGTGGGAGCAAAAGACCTCTTTTTTGAAATTCAATTACGTATACATAAGCAATAATTTTTTCTAAAATATTCCCACTAAGAATGTCAGCTAGGATTGCTCGAAATTTACAATAAAATAATATAACAGTAATTGTTGCAATATCATTGCATAAAGTTCCTGGCGAAAATTTTTTTAGTATTGTTTTCAACTCAGGCCATTTTGGATTAGTTGTTATCCTGACAAATATATCCGGTGTGCTGCCTATTTTTCGCATTATAGCCATTGTATCAAGAAAACTTTGGTGCATTTATCTAGGTCTTCCTATATAAGTTGATGGCAAAACAAACAAATTACCTAACCTTTCGTTATTTTCAAAATTTGTATTATTGTTAAGCGACCTTTTTGTTACCTTATCAACAAGACCTTGATAACATTCTACACGTATTTATTTTCTAATTATATCTTAAAAAATTCAGTCTACAATATTCTATAATGATATAAGCTTGAATAATATACTGTTGAGTTAATCTTCCACAATATAAAATAGGACTAAATTTTGACATAGGCCTATAAGCTAATCGATATGAATAATATTGCAAAGGAGATCAATTTTAATCAGTGATATGATTTTGTTTAAAAATTGGATTCTACCCTATATCTCGGTGAGGAAACATTATAGGGAAAATCATAGGATCTATGTAAAAAGATAATTTATTCAAAATAGAAGTTGGATCTATTTCTTTTGGGGAAAGGGGTTTCGGATAAATACAAAGATCATAATAATTCGGTTTATACGGGCACAGGAAAAGGTAAAAGGGTTTAACACACTTAGACGTGCGCACTTAACTTTCCAAGCCGCTGGGGAAAATTAAGGGGGAAAATTAGGGGGGAAATTTTCTGAACCGGTGGCGGCGAAACTATTTTTATAATATAGAGAGATTATAAATGATTCGTAGCAACTTTGATTTATTTTTGAAAGGAGCAATTTCCGCCACTGGATATATTACGTTGTTGAAACTAGATGTAGACAAAATTATTAATTAGAATAACTAAATTTTATTTCTTTTTTGTTCGTTATTGTCAAAGTACGGTAAATATAAATAATACTTAGTAACAGAACTAAGTGATATACTTAGTGTCGGGTCGAATTGGCGACATAAAAAATGAATTAACAATTATACGTCATTTTATTTTTTTACCTTCTTAATATTAATGGATTGATCTCGATTTTAGTACAAATTTATTGATTATAGTATTCGTATCATTTATCTTTTCAAATATACAATGTTTCGTAGTAATTGTTTTAATAAGAACTAAAATTTCGTTATCTGTTCGCTCTGTCAAGGTATAATGAAATCAAACAAAACCTATTTTTATAACACGTGCATTAAAAAGACCATTTTCGGCGCCTATAAACTTTGGTCCGTAAGATTTTCCAGATTGATCGTTCCGTTCAATTTTTATGATAAAAAAGTTAAAAAAAAAATTAATATCTCCAAAACTAAATCATCAAACGTTTGGAAAAAATGTATGACAATAAAAAACGATTATATCTATTTGCTGTAAAAATTTTAAATTATTTTGATGACTAGTTTTTAAGCCAAAAATCGAAAACTAAAAAAAAATGGGTTTTCTATGTCGTACGATTACGAGAGTAACAATGCTTTAATTAAGTTGAAATTTTGGGGAAATATCGATCTTTTGATTACCTCGGCTAGGTTCTTCTTGCAGCTTATAAAACCGTTTAGTTTAAAAGATATCAGGATTCAAATTCTTTGTCTCTCACCCTGTATACCATGTATAACTGAAAATTAGTATTTCTGTTAAACCTTATAACTAGCTAACTAAAGTTCGGAATATTTTAAGACAATTAATTTTATAAGGTCATTAGGACCCTAGGGTATTTAAAATATTAAGGTTTAAATTTTTTCATGAAAATATCAATTTTGAAATATTTATAGGATTTATACATATTTTTATGGGAATTAAAAATAGTAATAAATACAAAATTCAAAAATGTACGTATCAGTGCTTATCTATGTAATTAATAATTATGCAGTAATGACAGAATTTAATTACTTACCTTTTTCGAATAATTAGTAGAAACTCATTAAAAATTATAAAAATTCAGCGGATGAGTTATTTGCTTAATTTTACAATATTATTTACTTCATGCATTCGCTATTGGGTATGAAGAAATTGATTAAAGCGCTGTGGTAGTGACAAAATTTTTAGCGTCCGGAAATGTCGGACATTCAGCATAAAATGGACGATCGTCGCGTCAAAGTGGCAATAATGAGCCGTAGCTCCCGGACGCTCCCAGACTCACTAAACGGCGCGATGACACGCATGAAGCAACTAATATCAGATAAAAATATCAAATCTTACGAATACTGACCTTTCTCCAAGAGTCGTATCCCTGCTCCTATACAATAAAATTACACGTTTTAAAAAATAAATGAATAGTATATTTCGATACAAGTGCAAAAAAGTTGAATCTTTGTCTCCCGAATGAAGTGATGATCGCATGAGTGCAGAATCAATTACCACACAAGAATTGAAATGTTTTCGTGAAACGTGAAAATCCACGAGATTTAAGTTCACGTTTTGCTTCGTGTCGACAAATCATTGCATCTTTTCGAATTACGTTATTTTTTCCCTTAAATTTAACAAGACAACAAAATATTTATCTTAAAAGTCTAAATTGGTTGCATATGAAGCCTTGTGGAATTTATTCAAAATAGCTGCAATCTGGATATTTTAGAATTCATGACGAAAGAAATACTCAACTTTATCGACATAGACAGAGCCTTAATCTTCCTCCATTCGAGCCCTCCTTGCGGGTAGTTACTGGAAATTATAGAAACTAACTTTTTCGCACTACCCGCTATTTTTTCTGACACATTCAAATTTTCGATGCACCCTAATGTATACAGATATCTCCTTGATTTATTGTATGGTGTTTGTACACGGTCTGCTGTGAGGCTAGAGCGCAGTGACAGCAACTCTCCCTCCGTTCTCATGCACTCACGCGAAGGTACAGTGCGCGGCTAATGTGAAATAGCGTCGCCACGTTTTACGTGCGCCTTGCTTCGCGCTCTGTTCTTAGTGACGTACGTTGGCGTCTTTTCGCTCTTCTCTCTCTCCCTCCGTTCCGTACAGCTTACGCGCGAGAGAGAGCAAGAGGGAGAGAGAGAGAGAGAGAGAGAGAGAGAGAGAGAGAGAGAAAGGTGAAGTGGCCATGTTGGCTTGGTTGCTTAGCAACCCCCCTTTGTCTGATGCTTTGTTCCGAGAATTTTACCGCGCGCTTTTGGACGTTTGAATTTCTTGGAAATGCGTTTTGCCAACTTGATTTTTCTCGTTTTGACGCGTTTGGATTTGCATGAAATTCTAACTTAGCGATACTCATTCGCGTCGTTTTCTTTGTGCGATTTTCGTTGATCTTTATTCAGCTAATTTTACTTAACGCGTTTTTTGTGAGACGTTTTCACTTCACTTTTATTTTATTTTCACGCACGTGTATTTAGTTCGGTTTTAAGTTAAGTTTTTTTATCAACACGCGTTTTCTTTTGTATTATATATTTACGTTACTTTATGATTTACTTTTTCGTATGTATACTTACGCATGGTTTGCGGATTTACCCATTTGTATTGTTTTCCCACCATCGTGGTTCCTGATTTAGCCAAAACGTGTACGTGATGATCTCTGAGGAACGCCCTGTAGCTTTTTTGGCTTCTTTGTTTAAACCTCGTGTTTGATGTTCCCTGGGAAGCGCCGTATAGTTGCCCTTGACGTGTTCGTTCCGTCCGCATAAACCGATCCACGCAGTGGTTGCGAGCAAAGCTCACTCACCTGTCGGTATATATAAGGATTTTCCGGACGCGAGTAGGAATAAGGTGATACGCAAATCAAGAACACTTTACAAGTAGAGTAAGAGAATAAACGTGGCTTTATTAGAAAGGAAAAAGAACAACAGGCTGAGACGCGTAATGTGAGCGGAGAGCGTGTTGCTGGCTCGAGGAGCTGGCAAAAAGTGAGACGGCGAGCAGAGAGCGCCGCGCGCCGCCGAGCTCAGCGGCGGGTCACGTGGTCGCGACGGTTTAATGTCTTGGGGGCGCTGAGGCGCCATCGGAAAGGGCTAGGTGTCGTGTGATATATTGCAAAAAAATTACAATAAAAATATACAATGCATTATTCTAAGCATAAAATTAATTTTAATATTTGTTTAAAACATCTATTTGATTGAAAATTATGATTTATTTAAAGAAATTTATATTGTTTGATATTAATTTATATTTCTTTACAGAGAAAAAATCATGTAAGTGCTCTTTACATAAAAAAAAATGATTACATGAAGATGTTCGTCATTTCATTTTCACAAACACATAGCTTAAAGGGACGGATACACCTTAAATTGTCAAAAAATGCAAAATTAAATTTTTTATTTATATTTTTCCTAAATTGTTTAGAAAATGAATAAAACTATTAAATATATTCAGGTATAATGTAAGAAACATAAAACAATGTTTATAGGTGCTATATTATCAGGAATGACATTTCTTCTAAGGCCAAAATTCAGAATTTCTATTTTTCAGCTAACGCAGATTTACTTAAGATTTGGGCTTCAAAGGGCACTTTTATATTGATAGATATGCTTCAAACACATATAGTTTCCATATGAATGTGGGGTTTTGCAAAATAATATTATTTAAAAAAGTTTTCTGAAAATAATCAACAAAAATTGTTTAAATACTTTAAAAAGTAACAAATTTTGTGTTAATATCCAGACAACTTTTTGATGCCGGCCCGTATTCTCTGCGGACGTGTAAAACTAGAGGCTATCAAATCTATAAAGAGTACATCGTTGTATTTGTATGCATGGCTACCAAGGCCGCACACTTGGAAGTAGTGTCCTCGTACGATAGTGCAGCCTTCCTTTCAGCTTTTCGCCGATTCGTCTCGCGACGAGGCCCCTGCACCGAGATATACAGTGACCAAGGCACTAACTTTGTTGACGCAGACTCCGAATTACGGTGCATGTTCAAACAGCATTTCGAATTCCACGACGAGACTAGCCACGCGCTGTCCCACTCATACGGCACTGTATGGAAATTCAACCCAACTGGAGCACCACACTTCGGCGAACTTTAGGAAGCGTGTATGCGCGCTGTGAAATTCCATCTTAAAAGGACCATAGGCAAAATGATCATTACCTTTGAAGAGTTTACAACTCTTCTGTATCGGACGGATTGGCAAAGGTCAATGGTCGAAACACTAAAAACCCACAAATCCAAGCTACAACGTCCGATCGTTAAACTAATTAAACTACTGGTCGGCTGCCGATAGGTGGCGAGCTCTGGCTCGCAAGTGAAACTGGCTCCGTGTACTGAAGTATAGGGACCCTCGGCTCATCTTTAGATTAATATAATGATTACTTGGGCCGATGCGTCCACTCAAATCAGCGACGAGTTGCTCGCCTCCGGAAAGCTCGAGGTCAGCAACCGGATAGAGATGTCCCAGGAATCATGCTTGCAGATGTCAAGAGGTTTTCAGCAACGTTCTACTCGTGGTGCTAAGCGAGTAAGAAACAAATTTGTGCAAGTCGCCACAGAGAAATTGCCCCCGATTGCACCGCCTTCTACGTCTGCGCCCCGCACCCGCGGAGCCTTCTGTTGCTCCTGCTATTTCTGCGTACCTCGGGTGATACGAGTGCAGCACAACTACGTGCCTAGTGCTCGGTAGCTATTGTTTATACCACAATATAAGAAGTTTCGGCGAGACCAGGCACGTCAAGAGGCCATGGTGAATAGATATCGTAAAGCTAAATGTATCCGATGCTGAATACGAAGAATGGTTACTACTAACAGTGTAAACATTATTTTATTATTTTTTTTTTGTTTTGCTTAGGTTAAAATTTATTGCTAATTTATGTTTAGAAATCTGCTTAGCGTATTCGGTGGGCGGAATGTTCATGATATGTATAGAGTGATTTGCGCTCGAGCTGTTAGTTCGAACCGCCGCCGCTAGGCGGCTCCCGGTTTGCTCCTCCCGAATGAGAATAAAGCATTCGAAGGTGATATAGTTAAATGCGTATTTTCGCTCGTGTTCGCGTTCTCACACACAATAACTAGAGCGGGAAGCCAAGTAATTGTGACGTGAGCGTACCCTTGCCTTTGTCAGCTAGTGCGGAAAGCCGAGTTGTCGAGCGGTAAGCTCTTTAGTCATATTCTTATCGTCCATCGTTTGGATGATTAGTTTCATTGCGCAAAATCATTATAATTCACCCGTGCGAGCGCAAATTTGATTTCTTTGTTTTTTTTCGTACACATCTCTGCTTGAGGTCATTATACACCGCGCATCAACTAACATTGTAATTCGCTCGCGCAATAGCCAAATTGATTTGTTAATATTCCTTTGTCCCTTGAGAAAATTACCGGCCGACAATTATTTTGGTATTATTGCGTTTATTATTTGTACAACATATTTAGATTTTCTCTTATTTGAATAAATGTTAGCTTTATATTTATTTGTACATGTTAATGACTGATTTGTGTTTTGAGAGACCTAATCCTCTCACTCATATCGAGTATCCCCCATATTAGAATTGGCCGTGCTAAGTTTGGCACGTAACAATCAAACAGGCCCGAACTGCTGCGTCATGTTGGAAGGGGACGAGCTGAACGATGTTGAGCTACGGAATTGTGCGTCCGTGGCGAAAGCTGGGCTAGAGGTGAAACAAGAATCAGCGTGAAACCCGAGGATTATTGTACACGATATTCCTGTAGATCTGAAAAGCCAGAACATCGTAAAGTGTATCATTGAGCAAAACTTGCTCGGAGCTTCCCTGGCAGATTTGAATGTACGGTACCTTTACCCGGCCGGACAAAAGAAATTCCATTCATGTGTGATCGAGTTATCGCCCGAGAATAGATTGCGACTGCTCAACTCTAAAAGACTAATTATAGAATTAGCTTGGATAAGAACAAAAGTGGGAGGATAACTTTAAGTTTTTCCAAAAATAAACAACCCAAATCGATATATAAATTGGCAACGTTTCGTCCTGGGTGAGGACCTCTTCAAGCCATAATAATAAGCTATATATCACAAACCGAGACGAAAACGTCTCGATAGTCGTGTACTTTTTCTCAGTCAGAACTCTCAACAGAACCCTCAAGCAGATCTAGTAACCGACGGGCTTCGATTTCTGAAGTTGCCTCTTATACTGGGATGCGACGCTAATGCTCATCCTATAGTCTGGGGCAGTTCAGATACTAACGACAGGAGTGACGCACTGCTGCAGTATCTGGTAACGACGAGTCTGTGTATCATGAACAGGGGCAGAGAACCTACCCTCTACAATTCAGGTGGGTGGGCAGCTGGAGGGTATCTAACGAACCTTCACTGTCCGACCACAGATATATCCAATTTGAATGGAAGGAACGATGCTCGGAGACAATGGCCTTCAGAAATCCCAGGAAAACCGACTAGGCGTTCTTTAGGGAAAACCTCAGAAACGAGCTTCAATCCATTAAACCAAGCTTTCGAACAACGGATGAGCTTAACCACTGGGCATTTGAGCTAGGTGAGATAGTTAACATCTCCTTCCATAGAAGCTGTCCATTGACCATCCCAAGGGGAACATGGGGTACCCCATGGTGGAACCGGGAGTTACAGGATCTGCGACGGGAAACGAGGACCCCTAATAGGGCCAAGAACACTCGCAATCGTATCGATTGGCAGATTCACAGAGAAGCCCAGAGGCTTTATAAAAACCGCATCAACGCGGTGAGAATCAAACGATGGAGAGATACTGCAAGGGTATCGAGAGATATCCTGACGCGGCCAGACTCCTCCGGATACTCGCTAAAAATCCTGAGGTATGGCTGAAAGCTATCAGACTGCCCACAGGAGAGTACACAACCTCAGAAGAGACTCAGGGGACAGGTGCTAAGGGAGGCGACAGGGGCCTATAGGACCACGCCCACTAAAGCACTTGGAATCCTTGCGAAGGTGGAATCACTCCATCTTACTATCATTGAGATGGCTGCTAAGGCAGCGCACGGACTCAATGCGTATGGTCAATGGACACAAGGCACGAGGCACACCCGGCTCCCGGGTGGGGTGGGTCTCCTGCCGGAATTTTTCATCAAAACTGATATGATGATCCCGCGAGACTTCTTTGGAAGAAGTTATGGGGTCGTCATACCGAAGAGAGAAGAATGGAAGGCCCGCAGGGACAGTCTACCAGGAACTGGGGACGTCTGGTACACAGATGGCTCTAGGGCAGAGACCGCCACTGGTTCGGGGTACTACTGCCGAAGGAATGGAAAGAGAACCTTCTTTTCCCTGGGGCGGTATGCTACGGTCTTCCAGACCGAAATATACGCTATAATGGCCTGCGCTCAGCGAAACATTGAACTCGGAGCAAGGGATAGAATCATCACCATTTGTTCAGACAGTCAGGCGGCACTTAGTGTACTTATGGCTCTTAGGACGACCTCCAGACTGGTCTGGGAATGCAAAGTGGTTGGAAATCAGCTGACTGCGCACAACAACAAGGTCAGGCTGCTTTGGGTCCCAGGGCACACCGGGACCAGGGGAAACGAAATAGCAGACAGACTTGCAGCTTTGGGAGCTAAACACCTCTATAGATACCCCTATAGTTATTGCAGTCTGCCTTATCCCCCCTTTTAAAAATCGGTATCATGATAGATCCCTTCCAATTTTCGGGTATTGTTTCATTTTTCCAGATAGCACATACAAGTTTATAGATTTTAAAAGTGAGCTTGACGCCCCCATATTTGAGTAACTCAGCTGGTATAGAAACATCTCCCGCGGCTTTGTCGTTTTTTAGTTTATTTATCGCTGCCTCTACGTCTTGGGAGCTCGGTTCCTCTGTGTAGAGTTTAATAGTATGAATCATCTCTTAATTCTTCGCTATTTTCGTGAGCGTTTAATAATTTATCGAAATAATTTTTCCACAGCGACAGTGTAATGTGCCATGTTCAAATTGCATGACTATATGTTTATACGTGTACCGAGGCCTTAAAAACACCGGAGCCGATTCACGCAGCGCCTTGTTGCGTAGTGACTTATTCACTGGCGGCTACAACTAATTCTAAGGTGAAGAGGCGGTGTTTGTTAGTGTTGGTGTTTGGAGCGTGCTAAATCCGTCCCTTGGCATAGCATACACCGGAGAGCCCTTTGAATACAGATCAGTGCCACAGAGAGAAGTACAAGCTAAGGTCCGTTGAGTGGAATCTCCAGCGTTAGCAAGAGCATGTAGTGTGCGCTTATATTATTTGGCCCGATTGACCGTTAATCTCAGTGCCACGTCGCAAAGCTCGAGAGTTCGTGAGCACTGAGCACTGAGTTGTAGGTCGAGGTGGGGTTAACCAGGCAAGTTTAAGAGGCAACACGCAGGACCTAAGAGGAGATCCGGCGCTCCAAGGGCCAGGTGCTCAGTCGCAATCCAATAGAGACACCACCCAGAGTCGCCAAACCAGGGCCGTCTTCTCACCCCATTCTATAAAATTGGAAAAAGCCATCAACAAGCCTCACCACGTCCACGAGAACGGGGAGGACTTCATCGAGCACTCAAGCCTCACCACGTCAACGAGAACGGGGAGGACTCCAAAATTGTCCACCTCATCACATACACGAAAACGGGGAGGAAATAAGCACAAGAGCAGCGCTGCCACCAACAAAAAGCCACTACAGACGTATCAACCCGGGCAACGAGTCATCATCACCAAGGAAGAGAGACGGTGTGAGTGTACGTATGTGTGTATCTGCGCGCGATTTTAGAGTCTTAAATTTTATTTGTTTAAAGAGAAACACATCCATCACCAGGGAATCTTCGCCAATAATAAATTTAATAAATCATCGAGTTTCATACGTCATAAATTAAAGAGAGTTTTCTTTGTTTCTTAATTTCCCTCTTAAACCCAGCCGCACAAAAAATCTCACTCACAACAAGCAGTTGAACATCCCTATTTTAAATTGCCACGTGATAATACAGTCAGCATCTGCCACGAAGGGTGATTATATAATAGTAGTAAGTTGTTAAGATAAATCATAGGTACTTTACAATTAATAAATAAATAAGACTAAACTTACTAAATACTACTGTAAAACTACAACATCCTAAGCTAAATATAGCAAAACTCCGTCAACTCTGTAAACTGCACGTCTGTGAAGTGCTCTGGGCCAATAAAAACATAACAATCAATATAAATAAAACCCTTTTGTACTAAATTGATAATAATAACTAAACCTCAATCAAAACAAATAAATTCGAATCAGCTTTGCAGACACGCCAAGGTTCTTAGATTGGGCAAATGCCTGTACGCACCCCCGCCATACGTCTATCCATAACGGCCGAGGCGCTCTTGCAATGGTGCAAATTAATCTGCGTCAACTCTATGGTGGAGTCTGGTGCAGATCTGGCCCCATTCATATTGTTCACGCTGTTACGTTGCCCCTGATCGGCCATCTTGATCGAGAGCACCGTTACCCGCATCTACCTCTGTGATTGCCGTAGTAAGGCCAGGATCGACCTCCATAACCTCTTTTCCTGTCTTTCCCGGCTCTTCCCCCGTCTTTTCCTTGAATGGAACGACATGCGCCCTGACACCACCACAGAAAGGCCCGAAGTCGAGGGCCTTCAGTGCCTCGACCTCAGTGCATTCAAGCATCACCCAAATGGCCGTTTCTTCCTTCTTTTTACCCTCGGTGCCCACCTTCACCGTTTTCGTTTCGGTGACAACCCAAAAGTCCGGTGCAAGTGTAGTATTTTGCCTTATCAAGCGCTTCACCACGACATCCGGAGTATGCACTCCGGGGACGTAGATCATCGCTCTGACCAGCTTCTAGAGGTCCCCCATCCCAATAGCCTTGAGTTGGGTGCCCTCCCTACATGACCATTTAGTGGCATTGTTAAGTAACCACTCCTTGCCCTTTTGGTCCTTGCAGTGGAAGATCTGTGCACCCCTCTAGAACTAATCGTCCAAGAAACTCAGAAAATAGCCTACGTTCGAGGCATCATCAATTTTCCCCTCCAAGGCCTCTAGGATTATCTTTTCCTGTTTCCCTGGTCCTCGTCAAGGCGCTCTTCTGGGTACTTGACCGGAACAATGGTCACCTTTAAGTCAGTGGCCACCGCTCGTCTGTAACTCTTTGGAGCGTCCCCAACCGACCTCTTTTTAGGCTCCATCGGGGTGGGGCTGTCGAAGTGCTGTCTTTTGGGTGCACCCGTAAGGATCCTAGCCTGAGACTCCCCAGGGGCGCCCTCCAGACGCTTCGTCCTCAGCTTCGCCCCTGAGGCTAGCTTCCTATTTGCTTGCTTGTTTCTTTTCTTTTGTTTGCTATTTTTTGTTCCTGAAGAAGCACCGGTATTTGCCGCTGGGGCGGACCCCGCAGTCGTTTGGTGACTCTCTTAGGAGCTTTCACCGGTATTTACCGTCTTGACAACAGCCGCCCGGTCTTCCGAAATACCGTCCGTGAGGACTTGGCTTGAGCCGAGAAGCTCCCTTGTTGCTGGCACTTTTGCAACCGTTTCTTGTGTCTTGTTTATTTTTATTTAAAGATTAAGCGGGTGTGTTAGTGTGTGTGGACCGAACCCTGCCCCCGCTTCCCGGATCAGCCAGCACCCCAGAAAGTCACCCACTACGGAAAAGCCGACCCTGACACTCGTGGCCTTAGCAGCCCCCCTCCTGACCTAACATGGCCCTATCTGGTCACAAACTGGCACTGTTAGGTCAGGCGAGATTTTCCATCGGCTAATGGGGCAGCCAGGTGATGCTGGTTAGGCTGACCCGGGCTCCTGTACGGAGCTCCAACGGCCGAGGAGCGCCAGACAACCTAGTTTACCTACGGTAGCCTTAGATCGTCGGAGTCAGCCCCCCTCGAGTGACCCCGGTGGGCAGACGTGCCCGGGGGCAGCTTCGGGGTCGGCAGTGTGGGATTGTTGAGGCGTAACATGTGTGTTCGTGGGTTGCATTTTCCAATCAGCCATACTGCCTTCGCTTGCTTAAGGGATTTCTCCTAGCCTCCAGTTTGTCTGCCAGGGAGTTTTCATTCTCCTCCCTCTGAGACGAGGAAAGTTAAGTGAGTTCCGCCCCCAGGTCTGTTGAGAGTCCGAAGCAAGGGAGAGCCCTTTTTAGGGGAATCCCGCACTCGAGTGAGACCCCTTCTTACGTGAATCCACATACATTTGAGAGCTCGTTTTACAACATTCACTCTCTCTCACCAGGTCCGGGTCCAAGATCCGCCGCATAATCGATCAGAGGAGCCCCCTCACAAGCCCAACGGGCACACGACAAGGTGGCAATCCTCAGAGGGGAGACCACATTGTAAATAACGATTAATTCTTTGATAAATTTATATATTTGAAAAATTCTATCGAAGTAAAATTACCTGACAATAAAAATTTTAAAGCAACAAAAATAGGAACTGTAAAGTTATTCTTAAAAAATTATCACAATAAAAAACCAGTAGACGTTAACAATGTTCATTACGTAGAGAGAATTAGACAAAATATACTAAGCTTATCATCACTAGAAATTATACATTAGTAGCCAAAAATGATAGTGCTAAAATTTACAATAAATCTAGAGAATTAATAGCAGTTGCAAATAAAAAAGATAACTTATATTTCATGAAAAGTTTTGTATTACAAAAAGATAAAAAATCTATGTATGTTAATACAGTAAAAATAAATGATAAAGAAAAATGGCATAGAGCATTAGGTCACGTAAATTTTCAATATTTGATTAAATTAGTAAATAATAAATTAGTAGAATGATTGCCAAATAAAATTGAAAGCACTGAAATGAAATGCGTGAATTGTATTGAAAGTAAAATGGCCAATGTACTTTTTGAAAATTGTAGAATAAAAACTATTGAAGGTTTAGAAATGTTTTTTTTTGGTAGGATCCTGTGAATCCTTGTAAACTACTGGTGTTCCCTTGCGAGAACTCCAAGTGTGGGACACGGCGGCGGCGGCCACCCCTACCCACTAAACACATATCTCCCTGTATGCCCGACACCAGCCCGGTACGGTTTATCACATTACTTCGAACTGGGCCGCTGTCCTTTGCGCTTACTTTGCGCATTCATTCATAGCTACGCTTATATTCTTCCACTCCCGCTCTCGTTTAATTATCCAAACATTCATCCTCTTTCTTACCTCGCAAGATACTACCAACGTATGACGCAATGCTTCTCCACGCGTCTTCGCTGGTTATCATCAGTTTCGTTACGTTGTCTGGCGTGATCGTCGTGCCTAGTAATGTCTAAAGTCTCTGTCGCTGCTCGATCCAACGGCTGCACCCGAAAATGTGTGCTCCGCGTCATCCCAAGCCTGTCCACAGTACGTACATTCCGGTGTTGTCACTCTGTTCATTCTGTATAGGTACTTTCGAAAGTACCCGTGTCCCAACAGTAGTTGGGTGAGGTAGAAGTCTACCTCGCCGTGGTTCCTGTCTTTCCAAGGTCCGACCTCCGGTATCAATCTGTGCATCCACCGACCTTGTCCGTTTGTCGTCCATCTCGTCTGCCATTCTTCCATCGTCCTCGTCCGTTCTTCTGTCGCAGCGTCTGCCCTCCCAGCGTTCGAACTCCGTACGTATAAGCGTTTCCGCTCAGGTCTATCGGGATTACGCCCGCTATCATGAAGATCGCGTTTTCAGATACGGTCCGGTACGCGCACGCGATTCTTAGTACCCCGGTTCGTTGAACGCTCGTCATAGTCTTTGTCCGTTTCTTTACCTGCAACGTATCCGCCCATACCTCTGCTTCGTAGAGCATGATCGAGTGGGTGACGCTCATAAGAAGTCGCCGTATACTCGGTTTTGGTCCTCGCGTGTTGGCCATGAGTCTGCTCAAAGCTTTCGTAGTCTCTGCTGCTTTAGCTGTAGCGTTACGTATGTGTGCCCAGAAAGTCAGTTTCGTATCTAGAGTCACCCCCAGATACTTTACTTCGTTTCTGATAATCATATCGTCATGCCGCCATGTCGCCCGCGTATGCGTTGAGGCACGTGTCGTCTGGCATGTCTAGTCTTAACAGTCTGTCGTACAGTATATTCCAGAAGTCAGGACCCAGGATTGAGCCCTGTGCTACTCCTGCTGTCAACTTTCTTCGTCGAGTACCGTCCGATGTCTCATACGTCAGGTACCGGTCCCGTAAATAGGAATTTTATAATTAATTCATACTGATTTGAATGGTCTACATGGCACGTATATGGAACGTGAGTTATGCAGACTCAAGGGTACTTATGCAGACGTCCGCATAAAACAAGTGATAATTGCCTTAGCGAAAAGGTACTTGTGCGGATATATCAATACTAATTATATATGAATAAGGAGTTACGCTGACAAAAAAATATATATATATATATATATATATATATATATATATATATATATACCCCACGAAGTGCCGAGCGGTTGATGTTTATCTATGAGTATACAATTTCAAAGATTTTCATAAGATCTTTCTAATCACCATATTATTTTGTTAAGAAAATTGCTCGTTTGTAAAATAATTAAGTTTGAAAATTAATGAAAATTAATTTTTCGCCTCTCCGATTCCCTTTTTTTTCAGTCAGTCACAGCTATAGATATACATACAATTCTTTAATTATTACAAGACTACTTGATAGTTATTACAAATATAAAAGAATTTAAATCATATGTTGTTCCGGACGTAACCGAGGGCTACTAGGGATAATAGCAAGTGCGGCGTATTTATTCTTTATTAATAATATATTCTACCTATTAGTAGTTTTAGCGAACGTTTCTCCGTCATTTGGCTCTCATATGCGCGAATCGACAAGGCGATTCGTGGCTTCAGGCCAATACGGTTAGGAGTGATTTTATAATCATTCCTAGACTGCCACCCCTCTAGGAGTTTTATTCCGCGGATTTGAGGGTCACTTTCAGTGCGGAGAGGCTAAAGGGCCGATCTGTGACTGCCAGGCCAGAGAGTCGAGTGGCGGGAGACGTTCGCGTGGGCACATGACTGCGTGTGTATAGCTATAGATATAGAGGAGCGCGCGCACTGCTTCGAGTCACTTCGGTAGTCCTCGGAAAGCGTTTTTGTTTTAGCGGGCCCGAGTTTTCGGCGGCGTTTAATGAGTAGAGCGTCAGTTCTTGGCGACAACTTGTGAGAGAAGGTCACACAAGGACCTGATCGCTAGGAGATTTCAATAAAGTCATAATATCTGATCAACAATGATTTCACAGTTTATTTTTGAACCTTAATGTAGTCTTGTCCCATACATATGTCCTGTTGACTCATCTGTTGTATTATAGACGTAAAGAAACTTGATTGCTGTAGACCCAACGGTAATAATTTTGAATGAAAAAACGGCCGCGTCATGTCTTATCAGGTTAGGTTAATTGATCAGCCAATGCGAGTAAACACTCTGCGCGGAGTGCGAGTGCTCGAGTTTTTTTCTCATTTCACGGCTTGCAGCCGTTTCTTCATCACTGCAAGGGTCGAATATGCATGTGCTATGCAGTTACATGCAATTTTTGGAGCCCATGCTTAGTAGCCGACACTGGCAGAAAACCGCCTGTAGTTCCAAAATATACTTATTCCAGGAAGATAATCATTAAGTGCAAGCCCAGCTGAGCTGATCAAGCAGCAGAACAGTCAATATTCCAGTCGGAATTCAGCAGATTTAGATAGAGGAGTCTTACTTATATACTAATTCAGACGCCAGCTACATTTCTGTGTTTTTTTAATTGTCTCGTGGATTTTTCAACTCGATTTGGTTCTATTTATAGCGCTTATTAAAAATAACTTGGCCTTCCTCCTAGCAAATACTTTCTCTGTTTGTTACTAACAATAATAACGGTGAATTCATGTTTTTTTTTTAAATATCTCAAAAACTACTGCACCTACAAAAAAATCATCTTTATTGAAAGTTGCTTGAAATATTGAAATGCATAAATTATCATCCGGCGTATTTTCGCGTAAAAGTAGTTTTTGCAAAAATGTAACTCCTAGCATCATGTCCCTAAAATTTTTCAACTGGATTTTGTTGTAATCGAGCAGCTTATTACAAATAGTTTGGTTTTCCAGCTGTCAAATACTTTTTAGTTCATTATTAACAATAATAATGGTCAAAATGTTGTTTAAAACAATAACTCAAAAACGACTGCTATTATTACGAATAAAGTTATTAAAACTTGTTAAAGACAAAGTGCATAAAGTATTGTTATGATCGAGTTCGGATAATAAAAATAACATCACGTTATTTATAGAAAATCACTCTTGAACTCGGACTCTACAAACAATCTGATCTGATAAATCTGATCAACGAAAATCTTAGCAATGGTTTTTGTTCTCATACTAGAAAGAGGAAAAGCTTCAACCCACTTCGAGAAACAGTCTGTCACAACTAAGAGGTATTTATTGCCTAAAGGAAAAAGTGGAAAGAGACCTGAAATATCCATTTGAAGTCGTTCGAATGGAACTCCTGAATTGTAAATCTTCATCTCACCATGGCCTTTATCTGGAGGACCTTTCTTTGCAATACAAACTTCACAGGATTTACACCAATTTTCTACATCTCTCTTGCAAGTAGCCCAATAAAATCTTTTTCTAATTTTATCTAAAGTTTTGTTTACTCCGAAATGTCTTCCAGATGGTGAATCATGTGCTTCTTCTAAAATATCTTTGATTTTATCTATAGGAACAACCAATTGACGAATTTTATGATCTAAATTTGTTAAAACCCATTCTCTATACAAAAGTCCATTAATCAACACTAACGAATCCGAATGTGAACAATAGATTTTAGTGAATTCATCAGTCTAAGAAATTTCTTGCCATGCTGGTTTTATCTGTAATTCCTTCGTTTGACAAATAAAAGAAATAGCCTCATCTTCTGCTTGACTCTTCTTCCAATCTTCCGATGTATTTTCTTCAAAAATAATACGGCATATAGTCTCTTCATTGAATTTTTCTTCTACTCTGGAACAATATTTACATGAAAAATCTTCACAAGGGCGTCTTGAAAGTCCATCAGCATTTTCATGTAAATTACCTTTCCTGTGAACAATTTTGTAGTCATACTGATCCAATTTCCCTAATGAACGAGCTAATTGTCCATCTAGTTCTTTAAATGACAATAACCAAGTCAAAAAGGAATGATCAGTCCTAACGATGAAAGGTTTACCGATAAGGTAATAATGAAAATGTTTTAACGATTCTATAATACCGAGGAGTTCACGTCGACTGACGCAATAATTTATCTCCGGTTTAGAAAGGACTCTACTATAATAACCTATGACACGTTCGATTCCGTCTTGCTTCTGAGAAAGAATCGACCCAATTCCATGATCAGAAGCATCAGTATATAAAATAAATTCAGAAGAAAGAGAAGAAAATGCCAAAATTGGAGGTTTTGTAAGAACCTTAATTTTGAAAAGGCTTTTTGACAATCTTTTGACCATATGAACTTAGTCGATTTTTTAATTAATTTATACAAAGGTTTTGCTATATCAGCAAATCCTTTAATGAGACGCCTATAATAACCACAGAAATTCACAAAACTCAACACAGCCTTTTTGTTATGAGGAATTGGCCAATTTACAACAGATTGAATTTTCTTTGGATCAGCTGATTTTCCTTTTTCAGAAACAATGTATCCTAAATATTCGACTTGCCTGCTGAAGAAAACACATTTCTTCTTATTTAGACGTAAACCTGCTTCTTGAAAACGAATAAATACCTTTTTCAAATTGGATATCATCTCATTAAATGACTTTCCTATTACCATGACATCATCTAAATAAACTGAATTTTGAGAGATAATCTCTGAGTAACTTTTCCATCAAAGCTGTGATTTTCCTATCCTGTTCCCGAATCTTGATTTGCCAGTATCCACTCTTCAAGTCCAATGTACAAAACCACGAATATCCTGCAAGTTTATCAAGAGTATCATCAACTCTTGGTAAAGGGTACGAATCTTTAATCGTAATTGCATTAATTTTTTGGAAGTTAATACAACAACGAATTTTTCCATCCTTCTTCTTCTTGGGAACTACAGGTGAGTAATATGAACTATCTGATTCTTCAATGACTCCTTGAGAATGCATCTCAGCAATACATTCATCTAATTCCTTAATTTGATGAATAGGGGGTCTTCGAATAGGTTGTTTAATTGGTTGATTATGGAGTAATTGAATTCTGTGATCAACCAAATTACATTTTCCAGTAACGTTATTATCTTGAAAAATTTCTTCAAATTCGTGTAGAAGATCCGCAAACTCCCGACGTTGATCTTGATCCAAGTTCTCGAAGTTCTTGTCAAAAATTTCTTGCAATGAGCCTGATACAACCTTAATAGAATCGACTATTCTTGAAATTTGTTTATTAATGATTGAACTTGGAGTATTTAAAATAATTTTAGTAATTAAATCTGTAATACCAGTTGCATCAAGAAAATCACTTCCAAGTATACAATCATCTATAATATTTCCGACAAAAACATCTGAATTAGCTACATGATCACCCAATTTTAACGACGCTGAAATCAAAAACTCAACTGGTACCTTTTCTCCAGTTGGATACTTAAGTATTGTAAAATTAATAGGAATTTTCATATCTTTCGACTCAACAAATTTTGCATTTATAATAGTCACATCAAAACCAGAATCTACTTTAAAAATACAAGCTTTGTCATTAATTAAACCATCAAAATAAAATTTATTAGAGTTCCTATTAATTCTTCTAATATGGCAATCAATCCTATAAGAGTGGGAGTTTGTTAGAGTCTTGTCAAGTTCAGTTAAACTCGCTCCAGAAAGTTCAACATAACCTAGTTTCTCTGATGTGTTGACAAAGTCGGACAATTAGACTTGAAATGTCCTTTTTTACCACAATTCCAACACTATTCCTTTTACAAAATCTTGAAAATTCTGTTTGCCTGACGGCTGAGATGACGAACTAATACTCTTTGGAAATGATGAAGAGGTATAATTATTTCTCTGAGCAAGATGTTGAAGTCGCTTGTCCTGATCTTCGATAACTTTAACTTCCATAGCTCTTGTCAGAGCAATTTGAAGCGAATCAATTCTTTCTAATTGAAGAATTTTCCGAATTGAATTGTCGAAAATAGCAATTACAAATTGAGCACAGGCGATTTTATCTTGAGTTTTAAAAGGACAAGCAGGATAAATCAAACCAGTTAATCTCATAAGATCAGCAGTTAATGTTGGAAAATCTTCACCACGTTGTTGACGCCTGTTCTGAAATTGGAAATAATGCGTTGGTGCAAAATGTGCATCACCAAAACGTAACTCTAAACTTGATTTTAACTTATCAAAATCTATTGGATCAGTATCTTTATAGCTATCAAGAACAGATTTAGCATTTCCCCGTAAAGAAGCAGCTAAAGCAACCATCATCCTAGCACTATTCCAACTATTTGCTCTAGCAATTAATTGAAATTGATTCAAAAACTCACGCAGTGGTGTTGTACCATAATAAGTATCCGGTTTGAGATTATAACCTAAACTAATACTTTTTGTTGATTGTGTAGTGTCCAGTGGGTGTACATTATTAGACCTTAACCTATCGGATGTGCCAGTCGCTATAGCAGAATTTTTGTTCATGTTAGAAATATTTGAACAACTTAGCTCAATTAATCGACGTTCGAGATCCTGTTATTTCCTTGTCCACTCTGACCGTTCTGCGAGTAATGCCTCGTTTGACCGTTGCAGTCTGTCAATGTCTTCAACCAGGCGCTTCATTTTCTCCTCACAGTCCTCGCGAAGCCGTCTCTCGAATAGAAAATCCTGATCCCGTCGTCGAAGCTCGTCAGAAAGGTTTACTTCTTCCACAGAACGTTGAGATAAACGGACTTCCAAATCTTTTCGTTGAGCATGTTCGTTTTCTAGTTGTATCTTCAAGTTGTTTAGTTCCTTAATAGCAGCCACCAGTGTTGTATTTTGAACATTAGTGTGTGTAGTGAGCATTTAGATTTGTGAAGATTGTGTGTGTCCGAAAACATTTGTGTCCAGATTCGTCTGTTCAAGATTCAATAAATCCACTTCTTCTCGTGAATCATCAATGGATTGTGCTGGTGCGTCCGGCTTGTGTGGTGTTCTTGGAAGCATCTTGCCAGATCGAAGATGTATAAAATAATCACTCAAAAACACTCGTATCCCGGACGAGCCCCCAAAATGTGATGATCGGGTTCGGATAATAAAAATAACATCACGTTATTTATAGAAAATCACTCTTGAACTCGGACTCTTTATTCGAACGTAAACACAACTGTTCTCAACAGCTGACAGAACCAGACTAAACATAAACAATAACATCCGCGACGTCGTTGATCTCGTTGCTAAGGTCGCTGTGCGCGATTCTTGGTGTTCGAATCGCGCAACGTTCAGGCTCGGTCACAACAGTATTATCCAAAGCATTTTACTGCAGGTGTAGATTTTGCAAAAATCAAACCTAATCTTTTAACTATTATATACTGTAATTCAAATTGAATTTTTTTTTAAACATTTCTTTATAAGTTTATTTGAAACTCATTAAAAAATTATGAAATCAGTTCAAAAAACACCTTTTACAAGGTAAAATGTTGGCAACTATAAGTTTTGTACCCATCCTCACGATTCTGTATCTTATTGTTAGTATTATAATTATGATTTCTCCTCTGAAAAGTTATGCAATCTTTAAATAAATTGTCTAATGTTTATAGCTTACAAAAGTTTTTCTGTATTTTTATCAATATACGCTAACGAATGTAGTGAAATCAGTTTTAAAAATGTCAAGTATCAAGCATTAAGGGGAGGTGGTAGCTATAGCTTCGCAAATCCGCCACGCGGTATTTAGTATTTCAAATGCAAAAAAAAAGAAAACTAAAAGCCGTATTGACATTTTCTTTGGTAGAATGATTCACTAAACTCAACACTATGGCGCTCTGATCTTGGTTTTTCATTGCAAACTTTATTCAAAAAGTTATATGGAACAGAAAAACAGTGTTTTCAGCTCCCACATCCCCTTAAAGTTCAGCAGGTGAAATGAGATTAGCTGACTAGTCATTATTAAAAAAAAGGTTACAATTTTAAAAAATATTATTTTAATGCACGCTTGCCGTCCCGTCGTCTTATAGTTTATAGATGAAACATTCGAATTGTTATTATTAAGGTGTGAATCTGTTAAATCATATTAAAATTACAACATTTTTTTATTATAATCTAAAAGGAGCTTTGCTTTATTGTAAAAATCTTTAAATATAGCCGTAAAAGTTTATAGCAAAGAAAAAATCTGAAGCCAAATTTAATAATTTGAAAAAATAATAAGTATTTTTAGAATCATATTGGCTTAACGATTCTTTTTTTACCATAAACTTTTGCGTATAGATAAAGTGTTTTATTGAATTTCTCTGTTTTTCATTAAAAAGGCGATAAATGTGCATATTTGTGTAAGGAATGATCGTTATAAGTAATCAATAAGTTGTTTTAAGTCAGTGCACATCGTAGACTATACGACGATGAGATGGCAAATGTGCATTAAAATACTATATTTGAAAATTGTAACCTTTTTTGCTTCCTCCTAGAGGAAGCTTTGTAATAGTAAAATTTTGAGTTTTGTCATAACTTCTAGATAATACTTTTTAGTGTGTAAGAAGTTCAAATCAAGTGTTTGTATACCGTAATATTTCTGGAACTACTCCGTCAATATCAATAAAATTTGATATGCATATCTATTTTCGAATTCTAAATTCGGGAAAAACAGTTGTTTTTTATTTTCTCAACTATTTTTTTTATGACCATTTTTTGATTTTTGAAAAACATTATTCTGCTTTTTTCAATTATCTCATTGTTACAAACAATTTAGCTATAATGCATTTGAAAGAGAATAAAATTACCTACTTTTATCGTTTGGTCTTCGGTATCGACCGCTTTGATCGTCAGATAAAATGAAAAAGGTGATTTTGTTTTAAATTCATATCTCTGAAACTAAACATTATAACCTCGCAAAAAAAAATCATGTCGATGGGTCACGTGTCAAACTATATCCCATTAAAATTTCAAGTGATTTGACCACTTATTTTTTCAATAATAAATCGAAAACTGGAAAAAATGAGTTTTTTTGTGCCTTGATTACGGACGTAAAAAGGTATTATTGCACTTAAGATTTTGGAAAAAAGTAGATATTTTATGTATTTTGGCTAAGTTTATTGCGCATCTTTCAAACCCCTATGGTTCTTAAGATATCAAGGTTTCAATTTTTTTTTTGAAAATTTTTTGATTCCTTTATATCTCTAAAACAATGTAGTCAAATGCTCCAAAATGTTATTTGGTGATTAACCTTAAAACAAGCTATCTGCTACTAAAATTTGAAATGATTCGGTCTAGCGGTTTTCTAGTAAAAAGCTAAAATGTAAAAATCGATTTCTCGAAAATAGCGCGAGCGACCTATTTAATGAATAGCCTGTTGTTTTGATGGTTAAGTTGGTTAGGAGCACATGTAAATATGCGTGAATTTCTATGTAAAAAAAATTGATGGCAGTGTTCGTATTCTATAATAAAAAAACAGAGGGGTCTGCAAACTTTTAAACAATGAACCATTTAAAACTTATATATTAAATTATGTATCAAAAACGGCCTCATACATTAGCAGGCAGATATACTGTATATTAAAACAATATTTTATTTATTTAACCTATACATTTAGTTGGAGGAAGGTACGTGACAATAAATTGGCAGCGGTTTTTAATAATTTTAATAATCACTAGTCAGATGATCTTATCTCACCTGCTAAACTTTAATGCTTGATGCTTGACAGTTTTAAAACTGATTTCGCTACATTCGTTAGCGTATATTGATAAAAATACAGAAAAACTTATGTAAGCTAATAAACATTAGACAATTTCTTTAAGGATTGCATAACTTTTTAGAGGAGAAATCATAATTATAATACTAAGATACAGAATCGTGAGAATGGGTACAAAACTTATAGTTGCCAACATTTTACCTTAAAAAAGGTGTTTTTTGAATTTATTTCACTTATATATGTAGGATACACTTAGAGATATTATTTGAATAATTGTAATATAGTGGAACTATGTGTTCGTGGATGCTTAAACTTTAGGTGTGCGCGTCGAGGCACGGCACCGCGCTGGTACAAAGTACGTCTTAGAACAGGATAAAAACTGTAGAAGTGATCTTGACAGACTGACTGCCGTCGGGCTAAAAGGCGCTCGCGCCGCCATCGATCGCCTTTAAACAAGTTTAGGGTTTCCATATTTGGCATATCGGTTAATAAATAAGATACTATTTGGCGTTCTGAGGATCGTAATTAGCAATCTTGTGACGGTGGCAAGTCGTAAAAATGATAGCGCTCCCGCCGTACGAGTGATCTGTAGCGCTACGCCTTATCGCAAACTATTAAGATGTCAGAGTTCACTTGCCTAAAATTAAATTTGGACTGGTGAATCATCCACGTCATAGTGCGGCTTTGTTACAAGAGTCATTATTATTTTACATATATTAATTGTTATTTCAGAGATCGATGGTCGCGACGTAAACTTAAGGGCTAGCGATTAAATTATACAGGTGTTGTATGGGATTATTATACGTCAAAATTGAAAATTTTGCGGAATATTATACAATGTTATTAAGTTCATCCGAAAAATTCGTACGCGCGCGAGGACAAAAAAAGTCGTGCGTTCCGAGAAGCGACGCCGAAGGCTGGAGAGTCGAGGGGAGGGGTTTGTGGAAGAAACAGAGAGCGCACACTAGCGTGTTGCGGCGTGCGCTGCGGCGTGTTTTTCTAGATAACAGGCGCGCCGAGCTGTTGTGATTTCAGGAACGGTGTTTTCGACAATTTGGCTTCGCGACCTTTTTCTAGCAAGATGAGTTCAGTAAATGGACAGAAGAATGTCATGGTGTCTTCTTGTGATGCGCGAGATGTGTGCACGAGGTAGGAAAACTAGTCGTTTCGGAGCTCGTCGCCGAGTTGGAAGAGCGACGTTGCAGCACAGCTGGAAACGTAGAGGTTTTGAGAGACTGTTTGTTGCGCGTGCTGATGCGGGAACGCTATCCGGCCAACTCAGAAATTCTGTGCTATCAATGGGACGTCGCTGCGATAAATCCGAGCCCTAGAAAATAAACGTAGAGGAGGATCTAGATCGCATTAGCGTATTGTCCTCGAGTCCAGGCGGTGTGCGTAACGTGCGACAGCGGCCACGAGAGACGATTTTTCCGGAAAACAATGAGTTCTATCCCGACAGCACCGACGGTGCTAGTAGGTCTAATGCAATTCGCACTGGGCCTGGTGGAGAAATGGTGTAATAAAGTAAAATTAGGGGTTAACCCCAACAAAGTCAGTGTCATGCTGTGCACGAAAAGGTATAAGACCAAACGGATAAAAGGGCTTCAACTCCATGGTGTCCCCCTGAAATTGGTAAAGGAGGTCAAATACTCGTCAAACTCAACTGAGGGAAACATATCAACGAAAAATGCGAGAAAGCGATAGGCACATCTGGGATCTGGGTCGACGATCTGGGCCTACAGAAGGGCTTTTGGCGATACCTCGGGTCTGGAACGGTATAAAGTAAGATGGCTATATGATGTAATCATCAAAGCAAGACTCACTCATGGGGCACTGGTATGGGGCCACAAATGTGAGTTGAAAACTTAGACCAGGGCACTAGACAGGGTGCAAAGATTGGTTATGGAAGGAATCACGGGATTTATGCAAACGATACCTACGGTCGTTATGGAATGACTGTTGGAACTTCCTTCACTAGGCAAGGTAATTAGAACAAATGCGTGCAGGACGTTCTGCAGAATAGCGGAATCAACGAACTGTTCGGACTTAAACGATGCGGCACTTCTGGAACAACCCTGTTAAAAATAGTCAATAGAGGTCGATTTAATTATTAATTGAATTCTGAGCTATATCTGAATCTTATTTTTGCATAAGAACTCGATTAAAATCGATAGAATCGATACAAATCGATAGGAATCGATAAAATTCTATACAAAAAAGGACTAGTAAAGTTAATAGAAACGAATGTTTGGTATTAACTATCGACTTTTCTTGTTATTTTTCGTATAAAAATCTGTCAACTCTTGTTGATTCTAATCGATTTTAATCAAGTCCTTATGCAAAAAATGGTATTCAGAATTAGCATAGAATTCGTTGATAATTTAATCGATCCCGATCGATCCTTATTGGCTATTTTTAGCAGGGAAGTAATGCCGCTAATGGAAGAAAGAGGTTGCGACAGAATAGTGGAAAGAATTTATTTCTCCAAGCCGTTCTTAATCGTGATCCCAGAAAGGGAAGAATGCAAGATGGGAGCACACGAACTCCTCGAAAACAGTGTAGTGTAGTTTACTGACGGGTAGGAGCAGGTGCCTGGGAAATGGGGGACACACAAGAAATTGTGTGCTTGCTCGACCATCATGCTGCGGTTTCCCAGGCAGAAATCAGGGCCATTACAGAAGTAGCCATTTGGCTGTTGAAGAGAAGCACAGGGCAAAGAACTGTAATCTTCTGCTCGGATAACAGGGCAGCTCTTATGGCGCTAGATAGTATCAGTATCTCCTCAAAAGAGGTACTCAGGTGCAGACGGGCGTTAGAATCACGCGGAACACAACGCGGTGAGACTAGTGTGGGTACCAGGGCACTACGGTGTAGTAGGTAACAATAAGGCAGACAGGCTGGCAGGTAGGGGCGCGGACGGCATTTAAGCAAGAAGGTGCGCAGTCGCCGTTCCTACCTGCGGAGTAAACAGAGCAATCAAGGACTGGCTCAATTCGCAACTAAGCGATAAATGGACTAACGCCATAGGGTTAAGGCAGTCTCTGATGGGCGGCAGCATACCAGAGGAGTGGCTGCGGACCATTAGGGGCCTAAGCAGGAGCAGGCTAAGTCTGGCTGTTGGCTGGCTGACGGGACATTAGAGGGTAGGATACCACCTGTGGAACTTGGAACTAAGTAACTCTGGGAGCTGCAGGTGGTGCGAGTACGAAGAGGAGACCACTTCTCACCTGCTGTGTGAATCACCTTTGGTTGCGTGTATGGGTGTAGGAAGTATCAGCAAAGAGACACGAAACACCGGAACAAATTTTGGTTCATAGTTATTTATTTCTGTGACTGCTTACACTGGAAAGGGAGAACCTTTCCTGCTCAAGACTTTCGTCGGACTGAAGGGCGTCGGCTGTTGCGCGACTATGCCCCAACAATGTAAACTTACAATTTTTAAAAACCAAGAGGCCGCCCGGGCGCCGAACCCTCTTACTTATAGCCTCCGATAATTCGGCGGGCGTCGGCTTATCGGTCCGCTATTATCGTAGCACAGTCTAGGCGTCGGTACATCTTTTCATGTCGGAGATCTTGGGTCATTATATGGCGGTTTAAGCTAATCTTTACCAAGATCATAAGGCGATGCTGTAAATAGATTTATTAGAAAAATAAAATAAGATGGAAAATTTTCTTCCTCCATTACAAGGCATAAATTCCGCGGCTGATTGCCGATAATGATGCAAGTAGCTACGGAGGGTGTAGAGCGAATGTTTAATGAGGAGATTTTCGGGCGTTATGCAAGCGATTACACGAGTGCGCCCGTTATGATTGCCAAAGGAGGTGGAATGATATAGGTTTTGCGTGGATTATCGCAATCGTAATAAAGTGACAAGAAAATACACGTATCCCATGAAAAATATGGATTTTATCTTAGATCGGCTAAGAAACGCGCATTATATGTCCTAAATCGATTTGAAACAGGCGTATTTTCAGATTCCGCTCGCGAAAGAAAGTCGAAAATATACGGCGTTTGCTGTACCGGGTTTCAGTCTCTGGCAATTTAAACGCATGTTACTTGGCCTGTGTAAGGCGCTTATGACACTGCTACGGTTGCTAGACGTGTTATTTGGACCAGAGTATGAGCCGCACGTATTTAATTATTTCGATGATCTAATAATCGCGATGAAAACATTGGAAGAGCACTTGTATTGAACCGAGAAGGTGTTGCGGAGGTTGAAAAGCGCGGGGTTAGTAGTAAATAAGAAGAAGTGTGATTTTTGTTGTCCAAGCGTGCGTTACTTAGGGTTTCTTTTGGATCGAGAAGGACTGCGGCTGGATCCGGAGAAAATTGCACCGGTAGTAAATTATCCGGCTCCGAAGAACGTGAAAGTGCTGCATAGATTTTTTGGAATGGTCGGCTGATACGCGCGGTTTATCGAGAAAGATTCGGAGTTAAAAGTGCCGTTAGCGAAACTCCTACGCAAGGGACAGGAATAGGGGGAGTGGAGCAGCAGGCTTCGTTTGAGGCGTATAAAAAGGCCTTAATGGAGGCGCCGGTACTTGCGTAAACAGACTTTTCAAAGCCATTCACGTTACAGTACGACGCGAGCAAACACACAATTGCAAGTGTGTTGACGCGTCATACTGTCTGGACTACGCGTCATCGTGTACGTGAGTCAAGTGTTGTCAGCGGCCGAGAAGAATTACACAGTAACCGAAAAGAAGGCACTCACAGTTCTGTGGGCAATTAAAAAGCTGCGACCGCGTAGGAATAATAATTTTCTTCATATTCACGTAAAAAATAAATTCTGTAAAACCATAACCTATATTTTCTGTCGAGGAAATAAAGCACTGAAAACGGCTTAATTGTCGATTTTTTGAACAGTAAGTTAGATCTTAATGCAGTTTTTTGCATCTGATTCGTGAAAGCGTCCAAAACTTTATGACCTATAGTGATAAATAACTTTTTGAAAAATGCATTTGTGCATTGAAAATATGCATTTTAGAAGTGCATTTTTATAATCATTAATAACTTGGTAAAAATTAAAGGAAATTAATCCAGTTCTCTGCTACTCGGGGGTTTTAGAGAGAGAGAGAGAGCTTTATTCGCCTTCCCGGCATAATGGTAAGATATATATAATTACATAATATAACGAATACACATACAATACACTAATAAATAAAAAACACAGAAAAATACACGCAGATATCACGATGCCTTATCACAGTAGTCAGGTAGTTATCACAAGTATATCACAGTTTAATTAAAACATTTAAAGCCCTACAAGAGTGATAACACCTCCGTTAGAAAAAGAAAAGAAAAATATTGCACAAGATTTTTGGCTACGTCATTGCAGTAATACTAAACTAGGTTAGGGCCAAAGACCGAGTCTGACTAGAATAAAAAACAAAAACAAAAATAAGCAGCACCAGGGGGCCCAGAGTCGCTACGATACGGTGGCCAGCAAGTGCCGTAGCAGTGCCCTCTTGAAGGAGGCGAGTGATGGTAGGCTTCGCAGAGTAGAAGGGAGAGAGTTCCAGAACCGAGCTCCCTGGACCTGGAAGGCCCTAGCTCCGGTTTCAATGCTCGCAGTAGGGATGCTCAGCTCCGGAGGAACTCCCCTACCGGAGGGTCTCGGCTTGTGTTTGCTGAAAAATGAGGCCAGATACGAGGGTTCACCGATCCGAATTAGTTTGTAAAGTAGAATGGCTTCAAAGTAGAGCCTTCTGGAATCGGTGCGAAGCCATTCAAGACGCCTCCGGTAGGAACTGATGTGTTCATCCCTTCTAACCCCGAAGATTTATCTCACACGTGAATTGCTCAGTCTCTGCAACCGTATTATCTGTTCATTCGACTGTTCAGGATGGTCACAGTACTCGATGTGTAGTTCTATCAGTGTCTCAACTAGCCTTCTGCGGAGAGTCTCAGTGGTGCAGCCCCTGATAAACCGCAGGCTATACAGGGCTTTGTTGACTTTTTTCGTGATAGCATCCACCTGCGGTTTCCAAGTAAGTTTGCTATCCAATACAACACCAAGACTCTCGACCGTATTACTGAACGGGACGACCACTCCGCCCGGCAACGGAACCCCAGGCAAGTTCCGTGATTTAATATCATTAACGTTTTTCATGGAACCGAAGAATATGGACTTAGTTTTGCCGAAGTTGAATCGCAGACCGGAGCCCCCCGCCCAGCCAGAAACCAGCCGTGCCGCTTCTGCTAGTCGAGCCACGCTATCCAGGAAATTCTCTTTGTTGGTGTGTAGATAAATCTGGAGGTCGTCCGCGTAAAAAAGATGTTTAATTGCGGTGCCGTCGAGTATTGTTTGAAGGTCATTGACGTAGAGACTGAACAGCAAGGGTCCCAGGACAGAACCCTGTGGAACTCCCAGATTGGTTTCAAGCCACTCTGAGGTTCCGTTTTTATTCGAAATTACCATCTGAGATCGACCCTGTAAATATGATTTAATCCACAGAAGAGCTGCCCTAGAAAACTCCAACTGTCGCAGTTTAGATAGTAACTTATAAGGTGAGATGGTGTCAAAAGCCTTGCTGAAGTCAAACAGCAACATAATCGTCACCTTCTTTTTGTCAATAGCCATGCGTACGTCGCCAGTCACTTTTAATAACGCAGTCTATGTACTGTGGTGTTTTCTGAAACCGACCTGGAAGGGGTCGAGTATATGATTTTTACTAAGATACTCCGTGATCTGGGTGTGCGCAATTTTCTCGAGTACCTTTGAGAGGAAGCAGAGCAGTGCAATCGGACGAATGAGTAAATAATTATCTTTAATCATGTAATAAATTATAATATTAAAAAATGATGCTCTTACCTTGTAACAATAAAAAAATACTTTAAGTTGCTCGGCTCTAAATACCAAATTTCTCAAAAGTAGGATGTCTTACTTTTACACTAATTTAGAAAGAAAAGAAAGAAAATATTCAGCATTTATTTAAACTCTCTTGCTCCATATCAAGGGACGCGATAGCGCCGCACTGGCAAGAAAAAGGACGATGTTTGGTACGATGGGGCAACCCTACTATAGCCTCCAACAAAAATCTCGATTGCATTTAAATCATTAGTATTGCGCGTATGCGCAATGTCGGTAGTTATTTAAAATATATTGACCTAATTTTTCACCTTTAAAAAGATTTATCCTAAAATATTGCGTTATTAATTTAATATTGCAAGTTGAAAATTTGTTCAGTATATTTTTTTATGTCAGTTTCTTCTCCTAATATTCTGTCTCCTCCGGTCACGTGACTTCCGGTGAGATGTATTATGCGCCAATGGTTACAGCAGTTATAATCTAGTTTACCGACATTCGTCCCCTATCGCAAAATCTCACGTGAGATCTCACATGATATTTCACCTGAGATGTCACCTGAGATTCTCACTCAGGTGAGATTTCAAATAAAAAATTTTTAAAATTCGAAAAAATGTCTGAAATGCTTCAAAATCTAGTTTTTTTAAACTTGTTTGGGAGGAGGCACCACCTTATAACAGACTCCCAATATTGAAAAATTCATTTTTGATGAAATAAGAGGATCTAGCAGCTTCCGGACAAAAATTACAGATGAGATTTTGGCGTAAGATCTCAGGTAAGATCTCACGTGAGATTTTGCAATAGGGTCTGCTACTCGGTGATACGCGATTGTGTTATTATATATTACGTTCATATAATAATGTTTTACGATTATATGCGCGATGCGATCAATGTCTAAAGCAAATAGTAGCTTGTTGTTTATTGAATAGATCGAGATTTTAAGAAAAATATATTTTGTAAAAGACGTGAAATCTCCCTAAAAGTAATTTTTCAAAACTGATAACCTTAGCAAGAAAAAGACTCGTAAAAGGGGTGAGGGTAAAAGTTTTGAAAAATAAAAATCAGAAAGGGTAAAGATTAGAAATTCAAAATTGATAAACTAAAAAAAAATTTATAAAACAAAAATGTTGAATTAAAATATTGCGAAAGGTGATATTTGTAGTTAAAATATTGCAAAAGCGATATTTTTAGGAATTTCCAAATTTAGGTTTTTAAAATCATACCTTTCCCAATATTCTAGGACTTCAAATTTTACCTTTCGTTATAATTCAATTCGTAATTTTTGCCTTTCAAATATTTATTTTTCAAAATGTTTACTTCGTGAAATCTCTAAATATAAAAATGTCATGTGAATGTTTTTTTTGCTTTACGCATTTACATATTTTTGGGGAAAGCTGATTTTAACTTTAATTTTAATTTTATCTTAGCGCGTATAGCATAAAAAACTCTACCCGGGCTTAAAATGTACCTTAAACTTGCCCCCTCAGATCTAATGAAAGACATTTCTAAAAAATATTAATTAAATGTTGTTAGCAATAACTACAGCGTGAAAAATATTAATACGTATACAACGTATGGATAATAATATTTAATTAATATTTTTTAGAAATGTCTTTCATTAGGTCTGAGGGGGCATGTTTAAGGTATATTTTAAGCCCGGGTAGAGTAAAGACGGTCCAGATCTTCTACAAAGCCGTGGCAAGTGACTAAAAACACTTTTTATATAGTAAAATGTCATGAATTTTTGTCAGTGATTTTGTATGGTATATATATGATATTTTTCGGTAGTAATAGTGAATATTGTAAATATTTTCAGAACATATTTTTTTGGACGAATATTTTATTGTTTTTTGCAGGATTTAACCTAGGCTGGACCCTTTAGGACGCTTATATTTTATTTTAAGGAACAATATGAAATACGCAAAAAAATTACTTTAAAGGACTGAAATATCTAAAAAAATTGACTTTTAAAAAAGTAATAGGTTAGGTGAGTTTGATATATTCCGCAACGAAATTACAGATAAAAAAGAACTGAGATCAATTAAACAAAGTCAAGTTAATTATATTTAATCATAATAAAGCAAAAAAATTGTTCTGTTCAGTTAAGGGCTTACTTAACTTAGCTAAGTTATATATTGATCCATTAGAAACAACTCACAAGATACTTACTAAGTAACTTGCCGGGCCCGTTTCATTTTGTTTTCTGGTGAACAACTAAAATTTTCTTTTTACGTATTAGAACGTGATACAGACACCATAAGTACAATAAAAAGGGCATGACAAGTTACTTAGTAAGTATCTTGAGAGTTGTTTCTAATGGATCAATATATAACTTAGCTCTACGTTAAGTAAGCCCTTAATTGAACAGAACAATTTTTTTGCTTTATTATGGTAGAATATAGTTAACTTGAGTTTGTTTGATTGATCTCAGTTCTTTTTTATCTGTAATTTCGTTGCGGAATATATTAAACTCGCCTAACCTATTACTTTTTTAAAAGTGAATTTTTTTAGAGTAAAGACTTATCAGCTCAGTTGCAAAGAATTATATAAAGCTTCGTCAGAAGCCAAAATTTGAAAAGAGCCACTCGTTATTCGAAAGTAGAGAAGAAATCAAAATTTGTGTGCTCTTTAAAAAATTTATTACTGAAAATGATTTTCGGTTAAAACTTTGTCTCAGTTAGCGCGTAATGCCCTACATATCTTTTAATTGTTAGTTAAAAAAGAAATTAAATTTCGATCGTCAATTAAACAAAATTTAATTAACAATTAAATAAATTTTAATCATCAATTGGAAAAAATTTAATCGTCAATTAGAAAAAATTTAATTAACGATTATAAGCTAATTGCTTATTAAAGCCTAATTGAATTAAAAATCTAATCGATAATCGGCAACCCTGATTGCTTTCTTCTTTATTCTTTTCTAAGGAAAAAGCTTTTTATGATCAGAGAACAATTATTATATTCTAAATCTACATTATTATTAATTATATTTCACAAGTTTTAAGCAATTATTAATTTAGAGAAGAGAAAGCTGAAATAAATAGAGAAATTAAAATTTCATGTGGCGGCGGGCGGGATCTAACGCCTGTTGAAAAAAATGACGTTATTAAATGACGTCTTTGGACGTGTCACAAATAGGAACAAAAAATAACGTTATTTTATGACGTCATTTTCTGAATATTTTGATTGTATGAAAATTACATATTTGTGTAGTATTTAAAAGTTTTAAATATTTAAAAATTGATTAAAATGGTCTTATAGGTTAAAATATACTATTGTATAATAAATTTTAACTGAAAATATAAAGATAATTTACCGTTCATATACGCGCATATATGTACACACTGGCCCACGAGTACGTGTTTTTACGGCCGAAGTTTGTTATACCGCTTTAACCTCAAAATCATACCTTCCACACCCGTATCAAGATGTACTATTACTTCAAAAATCAGCAAGGACGGTCATTATTCGCGGTTACGAACACCGAAAAAAATATATAGTAACCATTACCAAAATTTGGCTATAAACTCTAACAGCATAGGTATACAACAATATTTTATAGTAATTATTACTCAAAAATGTACAGTAAAATTTTTTAAAAAATCGGTTTGAAATTGATGATTTTTTTACTATATCCGAATAGTCAAATTTACTTTATTCGAATAGTTAGTTTTACTATAACATATTTTTGTAAAACGTTTTTAAAGACTATAGAAATATTGATTTCTAAACATCATGAATGAGTTTCTATACATTATGAATGAATAAAAATTAATTATACATATACATTAATGGTATTTATAGAATTAATATAAGGATAACTTTAAATACATTGTATGCCCAAAGTATTATGATAAGCTGATAGTCTAAATATCACATTATATATTTAAAAAACAGCTGTTATAAAATTCTTTGTCATTGATGTTACGAGCACAAAATCAATACTTGTGTATTGAAAGCACATATTTTAGTTGAATTTCTATGGTTATTTTTTGTATTATGGTATCTTTAGTATATTCTTGCCTAAACCAAAAAAACGTAGAATAGGTATTTGAAGTGGATATTGATTATAAATATTAAGTACCTATTACAATTTTTATAGTTAAAAAATTCTAAATCATTTAGTGCGTTATACTATGCTCTAATAGAAAACATAACTAGACAATTTATAGTAAACCTGACTATAAAAATTGTAAAATCGACCTGATGAAAAAAGCCAAAAATTTTACTACAATAATATAGTAACATAATTACTAAAATATTGTTACATTTACTATAAATTTAGTGATTACTACCATATTTCAAATTACTATGGCGTATAGTAATCTCTACTATGTCGATTTTTCTCAGTGAAGATTTTTTTCTCATTTCCAATAATATTTGCTAACTTACCTACAGAATACTGTAACACACTTAATCAAATTTTCTACATAAGATAGAAAAAAGTAGATTCACAATTTTTACTATACTGCATAGCAATTTTCGATACAACGAGTATCATAAATTGGCGAATACGTAGTAATTTTCAGTATCAGTATAGTAAATAAACTTAGCAGTTGAGTTTGTCTTCTCATTCGTAAAAAGTATAGTAATTTTTACGTAAATATTTCTCTCCGTGCAGCTTGCTCTGGCATGCCCCACTCTCTTCTACGCGCTAAATGTATGTAGTCACTTTCTAGCTTGTCTTTATTAAATTAAAAAAAAGCAAAGCATTTTTTTTGTACATTCTTTTTATCAAAGTAACTTTTCTCATACAATATACGAACACGTCGTTGTACGCTATGTCAATAATTCGTTGACCTTTATAAATGCAAATTTCATCCGAGTAAGCACAAGCAGCTTAGTTAGTTGAAGATAGTCAAACTTAATTATAAAAGTAGAAGCCTCATAGGTAAATGTACGATTTAAGAAGGCTCCTCTCGTCTGTAGCTCTTAGATTATGAATTTACAAATTTGCAGAAATAACAAACTAATGAATTTTAAATGATGCTCAGATTATAAAGATGAACTGTCACTGGTTTCTTTATTTTGCCTACAATCAGTAGGTGGGAGGCTAATGGTGGGTGGCAGCCGTCGCTGCCAGCATCTGCAGCGTTGCGGCAGTGATCTTTTTTGCGGATGAGTGCGCGTGTGATGGGAGGTTCCATTGAACCAAGCAGCCAACCAATGGAGGGTTAACTAGTATACGCCTCCTCAGATAAGGGACGAACACGGGTGAGCTAAGATTCGGAGTTTCAGAGGAATCTTTCAATTCTCTGTGCGTAAGCATAACATAGTGTGCTTGTTACTATCATCTTGCGTACGCGTCCAACCAACCTACAGAACGATTAAAGAAACTACATTTGTTTTTACAATCTACTAAGCTGCAGCTTTATTTTAACTACTTACGTAAACTACTATTGTTTGTGCACATCCAATGCACACTAACACACATGTGTGTAGTCTGGGTGTATGTGTAAATCATTGTGAAAGCGAGAACAGAAACAATTTTTTTCCTCTACAACTCGGATGTATTTATGTTTATAAATTATAGCAGAATACTTTGATTTTTTTTACCGTTTTTATTAATTATTGAAATGTCCTAGGCGAAAATTAATTTATCCAAAAACAGCTAATAAAAGCTAAGAAGTTTTATAATCAATTTATATATGGAGATTTTTTACTCTATTGATAATTTATAATAGTTTCAAGCTTTTTCTTAGCTTTTCTTAGCTTTAATTAACTTTTGGATGTTCCGGCATAAAAATAAATAAATGCATGACCTACAATAAAGCTAATAGCTTCTATAACTTTTAGAAATTATTCACATAAAGTAATTTAGATTTACAAAATTTAAAAATTTGAGAAAACACGTGCATAAAAAAGACCATTTTCGGCGCCTATAAACTGGGCCGAAAATGGGGTTTTCCGAGCGTCACACAAAAAGTAGAGCGAGAGTCCCTGATCACAATACATGTATCAATTAATCCATTTTCGCCCCCTATATAGGTAGAACGAGCCTACAATAATCGGAGAATCGGAAATTGAGCGGACCGAAAATGGTCGTTTTCGCCTCTAGAGGCGAAAACGACCATTTTCGGTCCACTCGATTCATTTTTTTTTGTTCATCTCCTTACTAAAGCTTTAAATCGTTAAAAACTGTTGAATTTCCAAAATATCAAAATTTTCCAAAATTTTCAAATTTTTTTTAAACTCAAAATGTTCAAATTTTCAAATTTTGAAAAATTTGCAGTTTATTAAAATTTTGATTTACTAAATTTTAAAAGCTTTACTAAAAATATATTTAAATAAATAAAATAATTAAATAATATATATATATATATATATATATATATATATATATATAAGTAGTATATGGGCTGGTATGGATATCCCCTCATTCTCGCGATACTCGCGAATGTAACGCGCTTTCGATTCCGCGTCGACGCACCAAGCTGGAAATCCCGATGCTTCCTGCTTTAATCGCAAGAAAGTGTCGATGTAGCCAGCGAAAAGTCCTCCTTCACCTGTGAGCGGATCGTACTCGGTCATACTATACTGCCATATGACGAATATTTCAGTTATAGTATAGCCGAGTTCGATGGCTTTTCGCAGCTCATCCGCTACCCAGGTTCCGCTGAACTCTCGCTGACTCGCATCCGAGTGGCAACAATCGCTCTGCCGCATCTCTTCGCAACATGTACGACACAGTGCGAAGAGAAGCTTGCCGTGCATTTTTATCGGCAAAAGAGGCTGATACAATTTTCTCGGCGGTAAAACCTTACATTTTACCAGCCCATCTATGGCCGAAAAATTGTTGAGATTGCCACCCGTCAGCTCATCAGATTCCTCGCCGACGTAAACCTTTGGATGACCGAGCGGAAATCTGCCTCGTTTACAAACGTAAGGATACAGCGAGCATATATCTGTATACAGAATACGCTCGCCTGGCTTAGCATCGTAAACTGCGACGAAATTTTCGGTCCGTCCGCCGAAGAACGCGTCACGAGGATTAAGCGTTATTTTGCTGATGATCGGATGCTCCGACACGTACTTGGCGATTTCGGGGTTTTCACGCTTGACTCTGTCAAACTCGCACTCCCAAATTTCGCGCGTCTCGTAACCGAGCTGCTGGATCTGCGCGATTTTAGCGGGTGTACTCTCGAGCAACGCGTCGAAAGTACGACCCCAGGCATTCGGCTTGTTGCGATTGTTTTTGAAACATTCAGGGCAGCCATGCGTATAGCAGCCCTGGTATTCAAAAACAATGGGATTTTCTGGTGGATTGGTAGATGGTAAGAATCCGTCGACCAAAAATCGCTCGGGAAGCCGATATTCGCGCGCTCTGCCTGCATGCACGATTTCGCGACTGATCTCTCGTTCGCACTGCAGCAGCCACTCGACGGCTTTTTGGGAGTGCTTGTCGGCGCGTCGATACCCGCCCCTGGGGACTATTCCTATAGTCTGTGGCTTTAAGAAATTTTTTCTATAGAGATGAGAGCACGCGAACGCGATTGTAGTAGCCACTACAAACGGGTCCGTGTCTCCGACCTCGAGAAAAATTTTTCTGAAAGCCACACACGCGCGACGCAGAATCGTCACATCCATGCGACAGTAGTCGACGATTTCCTTGCTGAAATCGAATACTGCGTTCGCTGCACGCATCTCGCTGTGCCGCAGCAAGAACTGCTCGTGCTCGCTCGATGACATAGTGTCGGGCGAATAATAGTGCGCACCCGGTATGGCGCCACGGTATTCGACGTCAGCCGATGTGTTAAAAAGGTACGGAAAACAGCCTTTTTTTGTAGTCTCACCTAAACCAAATGTAGCAGGCAACGCGGCCAACTTCATTTGAAAATAGCTGAGACTATCGATGAACTTTGTGCGTCCATACCGTATGCACAGTATTTTCTGACCATTCAGTATGATGCTTGGCGCGCAATTTATTTTACGTTCGACAAGCTGTCGTAAAACGAATTGCGCATCGTACCCTCGTGCGTTGTGCGCGATGCATATTATATTTTCAAAGTCTGTTTTGTCGTGTACTACAAGCTGTAGCAGCTGACCAACGGGATCTTCGGTAAATACATGCTCGCGCACACCGCACGAGGGACACCATTCTGAAATGTCGTCAGAACTTATGCACTCCGTGCAGACTTGCTGTGCAACGCAGACATTCGGGACGTGCATCTTTATGCTTTCATCGCCTCGATACGATGCTTCTTGCATCGTTTCCAGATCGTAGAAAACATAAAGATATTTTTTCGTTGAAGCATCTTTTTTTTCGGCTGTATAAAACAGTGCTGATTATAACCGTGTGTCGACTTGCAATGTCGACACCAATTTTTGCCGCATTCGTGCTTACCGCGCTGCCGGTTCACGCTTTTGCAGCAGGTAAGGCAAATCTGCAACACATCGCACAATCGCTTGTGCCTCGCTTTGTATAATCCCGCAACCGTATGATTGCGAAAACATACATCGCCGAAAAAACTGCGATTGCACGATGCGCATTTTTGCAAAGCTTCGTTCTCGCTACAGGGTGGCGAGACGAAGCAGCGCGAACACAGCTGCCTACAGTTGTGATCCTCGATATTACTGTAGCCGCGATTGCAAAAAGTACAGAAAAATTTTGCCTTCGCAGCTCCAAAGATATTGACGATCACGTCGTAATGAAGCTCGGAGTAGAGCAAAAATATTACGTTTGTGCAGGCATCGCAGCGTCCGTCAAAAAATGGTGCTTCACCGCTGCCCATCGAGTCTTTCTCGTAAGCAACTAAAGCTGTATCACGAGCAGTAAAATAATGCTGGAATTGACGAAGCTCTCGTACACCGCAACCTTCGCGAGGTACGAGGACACCGGCATCCTGACACAATTTTACAGCTCGTTCATGCTGTAGTTGCCTACGACCGTCGCGGATGACGTTCCACTCGGCTCGCATCGCCGGGGTATCGTTCGTCTGAAGCGCGATTTTCGCCTCACCTACAACGAGCGCTCTCGGCAGACAGAGATTGTCACGATTGCCGATCTGAATGATGGACCGTTGAGAAACGCTATCGACGGTCAAGTTTTTCCGTCGAGAGCCACCTGCACCTACAGGCATCTCTACGACGGTCAAACAAACGGTAAATGACTCGTCAACTCGAAAATTTGCGTTGCTCTGAACGAGTCCAGACACCACAGACCATAAATCATCGCCAGTCAGCGCGCTCGCGAGACGATACGAGAGCCCTGCTGACCCGTTTGCGAAATATTCGTTAAAGATTGAAACACCGACGCGATCGCTTTCGCTTTTGATTAGAGTTAGCAAATACTCATAAATGTCGCGTATTGCTAACTCAACCCAGCTGAGCATGTTGGTCCCACGGGGCGGTGTTTTAATCCGTAGCGTCAGACGGCGAGCGTCTGTACGGAATTTCCGTACGCGATGCACCGTATTCGCGATAATTTCGAAGCGACGATAACGCTCATCGTCACGAGCTTCCTCCTCCTCCTCCTCCTCCTCCTCCTGATCCAAATCAGAAGCTACAGCAGAACCACTACTATTGCTCGGTGACGGTGCCTCTTCGCTCGAGGTATCGCCGCCGTCACCGCCGCCACCGCCTACCTGCGATATGCTGCTCGCAGTGCTGTCATCGATGATCGGGTGACCCGCATCGTAGAACCCGACCTCCTGCAGCATCGACAATGTAGGGCTCAGCGCTGTTGAAGAGTCCGATGATATTTCCGGCGATGATGGGCCCTCTTCCTCGCTGCTGCTGCTGCTGCTTACATTATCGTCGTCGACTGCAAAAAAGCGAGCCTTCATTCTTCCGCACGACCGTTGTAGCATTGAATGATGTCGCTAAACAACTCGGCCATCTCGAACGCAGTCATAGAAAATAACTCGTCTGCTGATTTTTCAAGCAAGTTGTTTAACCAACGTACTTCCTGCGCACGACCGTTATTCACAATTCGTAACGCAGCAGCTTGAAAAATCATAGCCGCGTCATTTTCTGGATCTGTATCCGGACAGGGCTCCATGCCTTCGTTCAGACGACGTCTGATAACTTAAAAAATTATTATTGTTAGTAATAATAATTTTTTAAGAAAAGTTAAAAAAATTATCTTACTCTCGTTAATACGACGGTCGAACGAGCTGTATTGGTCGAAGCGTGCATACGGATTCATCGCAACTTCCTCAGCGGTCTCATCCCGAGTCGCAAAGCCCTCGAAAACCTCGGCTCTCGTAGGACCAAACTCGGGAGCTGGCTCGTAGCGGAACGAGAGCAGAATCATCGCAGCCTCCATCGTTTGCTCGCTACCTCTCAGCGGTGCTGGAGCGCCCACTCTGTAGACAGCCTGCTCGGAGACGCCAGCCCGATCATCGCCGTTATCGCTGTCCTCCATCTCGCTCTCAGCATCATCCTCCACGGGCTCCTCCATAGGAGCTTGTATATCCTCCTGCTCCTCCTCCGGCTCATCCTCCTCCTCCTCCTCCTCCTCCTCCTCCTCGGATGAAGTGGCTCGCTGTGGTGAAGGAGGTGACGATACAACAAACAGCGTTGCGTCGCTGTCGCTCTCCTCAGCGTCCTCCTGCAGGGTAATTCGGGCTATGAAGAAAAAATTAAGTATTATTATTTTTTTAAAACTAATTGTAGGGAGCAGTGTAAACGCTTACCATGTTCCTCGATTATATGCCGCAGTCAGTACACATCGCGTGCACCGCGCTCCACCAAAAAACTGCCGACGATTTTTATCACGATACTCGAATGTCGAAAGTATTTTTGATAAAACGCTGCGATCCAGCGGTACACGCAATGCGTAAGCAAGCAGCGCAGCTCGCGCCGCAGCCTCTCCTCGGACATGCGGTGAACGCGCACATACCACTCACGTGTACACTTCCTCTGAACAGATAAGTGACGACCCTTGAGCGCGTTGGCTACGCTCAGGATCGCATCGCGAACTTCGTACGTAGCACTATACATTTCTGCGACACGTGGTGAGCTGCCTCTCCCAATGACACGCATTTCGAGAGAGACTGATGGCTGCGCTGGCTTACAGAGGAGTTTTGTAGACGGCTCAGGGCTGATTGGAAAATATCATGCCCTTTTTAGGAGTGATTTCAATGAATAAGAAGTATCGCAAAGCAGAGAAATCGCGAAAGAGGGGGATTTGTTTTAAAACAAAGTGTAGCTCATATTACAACCATAGCTGAGAAATCAGGGTTGCAAGCAGTGATCGGAAGAAATGAATCTGATACCGTAGTCACTATTTGCGGTTTAGGTATGTAGCAGTCATAAGTCAGATAGCGAACATCTCAGAGAACGGACCGTTGCCAGCGCTAGATCCTGTAACACGGACCGAACAGATTTTTATGACTCTGCGGCTGACTCTTTTAATCTCTCTTACCGGAGACCTGCAATCTTTTGTACAAACAGTTTACACTAACTCTCAAGTGTCTACCGGAGATCCGATGATTTGTTCTCTGTGTTTAGTTTTGAAAACTAATCAGTTGGCGATAACAAAGCCCGACTTCATGATCACACGATACTTCCTGGAGCTGATTCGCGAGACATTGAGAACCTTTCTTTCGCTCTCACCCGTCTCCGATTTTTTCTGATAAGCCCACGACGCTGGAGCTCAAGTGTATACAAATAATTCAGTCCGAGTATAGCGTTACCAACGGTCTCGCATTCTTAAGACAAAGAACGTCGTTAAAAAAACTAATCAGCTGGTGATAATAAAACAAAGCCCGAGTCCATGATCACACGATACTTCCTGGAGCTGATTCGCGAGACATTGAGAACCTTTCTTTCGCTCTCACCCGTCTCCGATTTTTTCTGATAAGCCCAAGACGCTGGAGCTGAAGTGTATACAAACAATTCAGTCCGAGTATAGCATTACCAACGGTCTCTCATTCTTAAGAACGTCGTTAAAAGGCAAAGAGTGCGATCCCCCTCTACGTACAGAAATTTTTCTCAATGGCTTACGTGTATGACACGGCTTGCACCTATCAGTCCGCTCTGAGTCCCTACAGAGAGCACACACGTGGCCACCATCATGGCAGAATTGAAAAAATTAGCAGCCCAACGCGATGCGCTTCTCGCAAGTATCGAAGCTAAGAAACGTGCAATGGAGAAGCTGAACGGCCAGCTCGAGCGCTACCAGCAGAGAATGCTGGACATGTCAGCGCTGTTGCAACAAAAACAGCGAGAAGCCGAGCTAAAGGCTTCTCTGGCGGTACAGTTTGTGCCGATAAACGTGAGGTGCAGAGTGTGCATCACCAACAGTTCGGAGCACGACGTGTGGCATCAGTGCTGGAGGTGCATTCTCTTTCGCTGCTGGAAGTGCAACGGACAGCCCTGCCCCTGCATCCTGGATATGGATTCACCGAGATCGCCTTCGCCTCCACCATCATCACCAGGCAACGACAACAACGTCCAAGGTACACCACCGACAGCACGCCGCAACCGCAGCGTACCTTACGACTTTCATCGGATGCCTACTCCGCCGAAAGAGTTGGTGCCTGGTTTACTGCGAGGAGGGCCCACACGTCAACTACGCCAACAACGCGCCACTCGCAAGTGTAGGTGTATCGCTTGTGTATAATTTATAGTGCAAAAATTTAGAGTGTGTGTGTGTGTGCGGCTGTGTAAGTATGTTTGTATGTGTGTGCGCGCGCTCGTGTCATTTTATTATTTCATTGTAAGCTGAGTCATTCGACTCTTACGCGTTTTTTAGTAAATAAATATTGTGCTAGAATTTCTCTTTTTATGCGTGCAAAAACCCCCACTCCCATCAACGATCCTCAAAGCCGAAATTTAGAGTAAGCTTTGCGGCACCGAGTAGTAGAGTAATATATGCACGCGTTCATTTCGATGCGAATCATTCGTCAAGCGACCGGCAAAGCAGCAACTCGACCATGGGACAGGAGCAGAGCAAAGAGCAGAAAAAAGGTTCTACGTGGGAGGAGAGACAGACTCTCATGAGAAGCAAGGAGCCAAGAAAGCAGAACAATCAGTCGTCATTCTCAACCAACACTTTCTCGTATCCAGAGAAAAGCGGTTATAATAATCTGGCTAAAAAATCCTCCTCCTCCTCCTCGTCACAGAATCAAAAATCCTTTTCCACAAACACCTTTTCGTGCCCCGAAAAAGACGGCTACAGCAAGCTGAAACGCTAATTGCAATAATATATATTTCAAAAACAATCGGCCCTTTTCAGGGCCACCATATAAATTATATACGTGGAACAATCTCTCTCTTTACAGCGCAGAAAGGATCAGAGCCGGCGCAAGGGCAATAAAAGCCAAACAGCAGGTATACGACAGGTAGACGGCGGCTTTGGCGGACGCGCGCGAGTATGGCGTAGAGAGGGGAGAGAGAGAGAGAGAGA
>JAZHPH010000238.1:128995-185521 GCA_037356405.1 Nasonia oneida | reverse complement strand
TGTCCTACGGTAAAAAGCACACATAGATATTGGAACTAAAATAATAATTTATCGTAAAAAGTCCGTCATAAAAGCTGACAATGTAAATTAAATGAATTTCCGCGCGAAATCTCGCAACATTGTCATTTTGTCGCTCTGCTGCGAAAACCGCCTCCCCCCACCTATTCAAAGTGTATACAGTACGCTACGCTACGCAAAGCTTGTTTATCAGTCGTCCCGCCTATTTTGTGGAAAATACGTGCTATATCATAGTTCGTTGCTGTGCTGTGTTCATTGTACAGCAAGGTATGTCATCGTTACATCAAAATAAAAAGCGTTCAACTATTTTACTGATATTAAACGTGCACTGTTGTATGGTAAATTGATGTGTGATAATTTTTTCGTGAAAAGCTGTAAACGACGACGATTGTGATGTATTAAAATCCTTCGCGAGGTTTGATTTATGTTTTTTTCGAGGTGAAGAATATTTATATACTTCTGGTGTAAACATTGATTAGATGATCAAGTGCTTTAGTATCCCGATTTCTGAAAGATATAATATTTTACTTACTTGTAATGAAGTGGTTTTGTGTACATGAAGATGAACAATATTAAGAACTACGTGGCGTGTATAATTACCTTTTTTGATTGTTAAAGAAACGTTTGTAAACGATAATCCGTAACGTGCAGAGGCATATTTTCTATTGAATGATAATCAACTTTCGTTGCAAACTGCAGTCCGCGCGAGATCTAGTAAACCGTTCTCTTTATATACGTATATATTCTGCTTGTGTTACCGAAGCGTGTGTATATATATACACACACATACACACACACACACACACACTAGTGGGGCTTCGCTCGCCAACCCCCCATTTCAGTTTTTGAAAATAAATTGTTATAGTTATAGGAGCAAATTTTCCAAAAATTATTATTTTTTTTATAGTAGTAGAAATACTATATAGCAGAAACTATTGAATCATACAATATTAATTCAGTTGAAAATTCTGTCTTTCTGAAATTTAATTATAAATAATAATTACCGAAAAAAAATAAATACTAGATTTTAAACAAGATTTATCGAATTAAATTATAGAACAACAAGCTTCTATCTTAATTTATACCACCCATACAAATCTTTAGAGCGCCAACCCATGGTCTTGGGTTGTTTTTTGAGGTTAGGGACGATCCTTGAACATGATTCTTAAATTGATAATATTTTCCAAGCTAGTACCGTTATGTTACCGACTCAATTACGACAATTCTTCGCATGGTTTTTACTTTCAGAAAATATTCAAAATGGTCACATTTGGAATAATTATAAAAATAGTTTCGGTTATCGATTACAAAGAAAATCGTGCTCTTTTACATCTAATCCAAATATTTGAATTAGATGATTAATCATGTTGTGACGAGACACGAGTCTCGCAACAGTTCTACTCGAGCTCCACTCCAGGTAGCATCGTGCGCACACGTTACTACAGGGAGCAGCGAGAGATAGATCTACGCCGACGAAGTCATCTCGTGAGCACACGTGACGATTTGGTAGACGAACCGAAACCCGAAACTCCGAAACCCGAAACTCTGAATTGTCGCCGTGAGCACACGAGGCAACCCGGAACACCCGAGCGACATCGAGCCTCGTCTACGTGAGCACACGTGACGATACCCGGTGCCACCGTAAAAATCCTAATCAACAAAGCCAGCCTTACGCCGACATCTCACGACTCGCTTTATCTCTGTGCGCACACAGGATAAATAGAGGAACGAGACGAGCGACGAGGATTTGTGAAGCCGTGCGCACACGACTTCGTAAATCCGAGGGATAACCTCAAAATCCCGTTACACTATCCTGGCCGCTAGTGTGATTAAGTTAATCATAACAAATTTGTGTTATTTCTGTGAGGAGGGTAGGTGGGGGGCTGTCGGGGGGCGTGGAGGAGCTGTGGGGGGCCGAGTGGGGGATCTCAAAGGTCAGTTTGAGCAGAAATTTATTAGTCAATTGGTCAGTTTAGAGAGAAAAGCGGCAGTTTGAGGAGTTTTATAAAATGTATGATATCTAGTGTTAATGGTCACCGATGACAGAGTTAAGGTTGTGCGCTCCATCAATTCTGTGTCCAGGTGCAAATGACCGATGCTGGCTTTAAATAGTGCGTCATAAATAATAATCAAGTACATTATAGCTTATCCTACAGCTACACAACTCCTAGGCTACACAACAAAGCAAGGCCGGATCGGCAAGAAAATATACCACCATATCCACCAGGTTGCAGTCCGCGACTTTTGTAGATGCTGACACCAGAGCCAAGGACGGGAGAAGAGGCAAGGGTGCGAAGCATTGGCCCGACTACGACGATCAGTTAGGAGTAAGCGATCTGGTCACCGTCTTGGACCAACTGCGTCAAGCCGTCCTTCACTGGTAGAAATCGCAACCAATTTTAACCTAAGGATGAACTTATAAGTGTCGAATTAGCTTATCTAAGCCAAGAATATTGGGTTATAATTGTTTAACAGCGACATCGTTTTTACGCAAGAATAAGGTTATTTTAATCCATATAGTTTTTAAAGAAGAGATATGTCACCTCAAATGTAGATAATAATGCAGCGAGGCAAAAAAACTGTAAATATTGATGAAAAAAAGTCCAGTTTTATTACTCGGGGTATTATAGGGTCGCTAAACACAATTTTCGCGCCGGTCATACACTCAGAAGTACCTGGTGCCAAGGTAGACAGTATCAATGTCGTCTCCTGGAGTTTTGTTAAAATTCGAAACATAATTAGTCGAAACTCGTTACTCGGGGGTTTTCGAGGTCACTGAATACGAATACCGTAACGACAACGCTCCCCGAGGTACCTGCTGCCCAGAGTGGCCAGTATCAACGACGTCTCCTAGAGTTTCACAGAAAATTAATTACATGATTCGTCGAAACTTGTTACTCAGGGGTTTTTGACATCGCTGAACACGAATATAGCGACGGCAAGGGCCTTCTGGGTACCTGGTGCCTGGGGTAGACATTATCAATTTCGTCTCTAAGGATAATATTGAGTATAACACCATATCTATGTTTAGTGGCCTCTGGAAACTCTGAGTAACGTATTTCACTTAATTACTATCATATTCCCACAAAACTCTAGGAGTAGACGTGATACTGTCCACTCTGGGCACCAGGTACTTCGGGGAGCGTTGCCATCACGATATTCGTGTACTATAACCCCCCCCCCCCCCCCGAGTACCGAGATTCGTCTGATTACGTTTTCAATTCCCACAATACTCCAGGAGACGACGTAATATCGTCCACCCTGGGCACCAGGTACCTCGGGGAGCGTCGCCATCACGATATTCATGTTCTGCGGCCGCAAAAAACCCCGAGTAGCAAAACTGGACTCATTTCCATCAACATTTACGGAGTTTTTATTTATTGTCTCTTCGCAATGCATTTGACGCGCATATAAACTTATAAGTTTAAAATTGGTTTAAAATTGGGTTATTTTTAACGAAAGAAATAAGGTTATTCTTATTAAGCAAGCCAACACCTAAGCTAATTCTTCTACCAGAGTAGTCTCAGAAGTAACTTACCACTACCGAGTGCTCGAACATAGTTATCAGAAAGATAAGTACGTGATCAAAGCAACGGGGGAAGCAGAACTAAAGCCGAGAGCCGCAGCAGCAAGTCTCAAAAGTTAGAGCAACTAATAAATGTGAGGGCTACATTATTACTAGGATAAAATATCAAATCTATGAAGATTATTTTCTTTGTAGTATAGATTCGATCACATACACTTAGTAAGCAGCTTTTTTTAAGTAAAAAGACATTTCCATATTTCTAAAACCTTTCTGGGCCACAGCATACGATAAATGAGTCAGCTCACAAATGATTAACTTAGAATTTAGAAATAAAATCTGCAAACAAAGATTTGATAGCTTTCATCGGTCTACCCGAAGCAGGTAAGGCGTGAATAACAATCTACGATCGTAAATGCGTCACAAAGTTCATCAACGCATAAGGGCTGAATTAATACTTCGAGAAAATACTAAATCTATGGAAAATCTTTCTTTTTACACATGGAATTAATCACATACATTTAGTAGGCAACTCTTTTTGAGAAAATAGACATTTCTCTATTCCTACTATGCTTGTGATCCATACTATACGGTACATAAGATTTCTGCTTCGAAGTTTCAAGGTTTGACGGTGGTATAAATCAGTAATCTTTTAAAGCACTGGTAAAAGCCTGCAGATTTTCTTTTTACATTGTTTGGTAGTCAGGAATATTAATTGTCTTTCTATAATTTTAGTTTGTAGCAAAAAATCCGAGTTGTTATTGAATAATCAAGGTAGTTCACCGGAATATTAATTTTCTTAGGATATCGCTCAAACTTTGTTTACATGTACAATTAAGTGTCTTCTACAACGTGGTATTCTTTTTTACTCCCCAAGCGACATTATTTCTAAAGATATTAAACCTTTAAATTTTGTACTTTAACATGAGAAGCCTATACCGAGTCCGAATTTTGAGAACGTTTAGTTGAATTGCGAAGCGAGTTTTCTCAGAATATTTTTTTTATAATACAAATCATTGAAAAAAGTTGGATTGGGCAAGCGAGGTTTTTTTGAAGATACAACAATTCAAAGTTTTTATCTCATGCTATCGGTATATCTATATAGGTAAGCAGTGTTCCTCTCTCTTACAAGTTTTGAGAGTATTTTATACTCTAAACAATTTATACCACTATTCTAATGTTTGATAATATGAATTGTGAGGTTTTGACATTAGATAACACTGTATAATATCTTAAAAAAATAATTTTCTAATAAACACCGTAATTGAGTACCACTACAGTCAGTGAACTACTTTGAATAAACTTAATTATAGGGGAGGGGGAACACTAATAATCGAGACACCTTTTTTCATGAAATAGATAGTAAAGGGTTTTATATAAAATAAAGTTAATTTATCTAAAATACGAAATATATGAAATAAACATAAACCTTAATACATATGATTAAACTTTTCACATTTTTCTTCTCAAGTTCTACATTCACATTCTCCAATTGCTAAGTAACAGATTTTAATTTTAAATGCTATGCTAATCGTTCGTGAGCTGACTAATTTTATGTATGCTGTGGCTCAAAAACGTTTTAGAAATATAAAAATTTAGGTTTACTTAGAAAAAGCTACCTTCTAAATGCATGTAATCAATAAAATGTTTTGAAAAAAAGAATTTTCATATATTTAGTATTTTCTGAAAGTATTAATTCAGCCCCTACGTGTTGATGAACTTTGTGACGTATTTACGATTGCAGATTTTTCTTTACGCACTTTCTGCCTTGGGTAGAACGAGGGAAGCTATCAAATCTATGTTAACAGGTTTTATGTCTAAATTCCATGCTAATCGTTTGTTAGCTAACTCATTTTCTATATGCTGTGGCTCAAAAACGTTTTAGAAATATAAAAATTTAGGTTTACTTAGAAAAAGCTACCTTCTAAATGCATGTAATCAATAAAATGTTTTGAAAAAAAGAATTTTCATATATTTAGTATTTTCTGAAAGTATTAATTCAGCCCCTGCGTGTTGATGAACTTTGTGACCTATTTACAAGCGTAGATTTTTTTTACGCATTTCCCACCTTGGGTAGACCGATGGAAGCTGTCAAATCATTGTATGCAGGTTTTATGACCAATTTTTATGTTAATCGGTCGTAAGCTGACTTATTTACCGTATGCTGTTGCTCAAAAACGTTTTAGAAATATGAAAATTTCGGTTTACTTTGAAAAAGCTGCCTACTAAATGCATGTAATCAATACAATGTGTTGAAAAAAAGATTTTTCATATATTTAGTAGTTTCTGAAAGTGTTAGCTGACTCATTTTCTGTACGCTGTGGCTCAGAAACGTTTAAGAAAAATATATAATAAGTTCAACTTAGGTTAGGAATTCATTCGGTACGGTGGAGGTGTGTGCGCACGGCGTCGTGTAACAACGATTCCGACCGTTCTGTGTGCGCACAGTAATGGCCAGGATAGTGTCACGGTGTTTTGAGGTTATCCCTCGGATTTGTGAAGTTGTGAGCGCACGGCTTCACAAATCTTCGTCACTTGTCTCGTTTTTCACTTTATCCTGTGTGCACACAGAGATAAAGCGAGTCGTGAGATATCGGCGTAAGGATGGCTTTGTTGGTTAGTAATTTACCTTTGTTTCACCAGAACGTGAGCGCACGACCGAGCGAATCGCCAGCGGAACTATTGTTACTCCCTCAACCCCGTGGGCTCACAGTGGTAGAGGGAGGCAGCAATGTGTCGGAATGTAGGTTAGGATTTTACGGTGGCACCGGGTGTCGCCCACGTGTGCTCACGTAGACGAGGCTCGGTGTCGTTCGGGTGTTTCGGGTTGCCTCGTGTGCTCACGATGGCAATTCGGAGTTTCGGGTTTCGGTTCGTCTACCAAATCGTCACGTGGGCTCACGAGACGATTTCGTCGGCGTAGGTCCATCTCTAGCTTTTCCTTGTAGTAACATGTGTGCATGATAGTACCCGGAGTGGAGCTCGAGTAGAACTGCCCGTTGCGCCGCGCGATCCACCATATAGGTATTATAGGCAAACTCTAGCTCGCGCAAATTTTCATCCCTATTCTTCTGATGTTTGCCTACACATTGGGCGATCATCGTTTTTACCACCGTGTTGGTCCGTTCTGCCGGGTTGCATTGCGGACTATACGGCGGGGTTTTTCGGTGATTTACCCCGTTTTCCTTCAGGAATTCTTCAAATTCTCTGCTGACAAATTGTCGACCATTGTCACTGACTAGCGTGTTGGGACAACCATGGCGGAGGAAAACTTTTACCTTTACGTGACGGATTATGGCCCTGCTGTGGGCTTTCTTAAGTGCTGCTAGCTCCACCCACTTGGCAAATCTGTCCTGCATTACTAGTAGCCATATGTTACCTTTGTTGGACCGTGATCGTGGTCCGACAAGATCAATCACGGTACCCGCTTTTGTCTGTTGTTGAGCTTTGTAAGTTTGGCAATTTATGCAGCTATGCACGTACCTGGCTCCATCCTGTAACATACCTGGCCAGTAGTACCTTCGGCGCAGTTGCTGTAGTGTTTTGGCTACTCCCAAATGACCTGCGGTCAGATCGTCATGGCATTCTCTTAAAACTTCGGTTCATTTTTCGGTGGGTATGCAGATTTTCCAGTCTTCGGTCGCGTCTGTGTCGTTAAAATCCAACGTGTGTAGGATATGGCGGTGTAATGCTCCATTCTTGATGCAGTACTCCGGATAGGTCTTTGGATCCTGCCGGACAGCAGTCAATTTTTTTGTTCGTTGGCGGTTGTAGACCGGTGATTGCCCTTACTTTCTCTGGGTCCGTGTGTAGCCCCTCCTCGTTGACGACATGACCTAGATATTTCAGCTGTTTTTTGCAAAAGTGGCTTTTCTCCCAATTCGGCTTCAGCTTGACGTCCCGTAACCGGCGGAAGGTTTCGCTAATCAGCTGTAGGTGCTGTTCAAAGTTCTCTGTAACAATGACTGTGTCGTCGAGGTAACAGAACACATTTGGTTCTATATCTGGTGTGATGACTGCGTTCATCAGCCGCATGAATGCTGCTGGTGCCGAGTGTAAACCGAATGGAAGAACCTTAAATTGCTTTAAGCCTCTGCCGGGAATGGTAAAAGCGGTGTACTTCTTGGTTTCCTCTGACAGCGGTATTTGCCAGTATCCATTTTTCAGGTCGATCGTGGTTAGATACTTTGCTCCCCGGAGTTTGTTTAGTGTCGCGTGAACTTGTAGTAGCGTGAACTTGTAGTAGTTCAGTTTGCGTAACGCGGTCATTCCCAATAGCATTTCATGGCGTAGCCCTTTCATGATAATAAATTTGTTCCTGATGGTGGCGCCGAGGATCGTCGCCTTACCTTCCACATAGTCTGTAAGCTCGGTGGTTGAGCCGTCTGCCAGTGTAGCGATCATCTCTTGCTTCCCATGCCGCCAACCGTTGTTTTGTCCGAGCATGGCGGTTTCTGGCGTTATGAACGAACTGACGGCCCCTGGGTCAACCAATGACTGCACCGTATCATGGTTTATTTGTACGTTTACGAGGTATCGGCCGTCTTGGGACGGTCTCCCGCTACTGTAGAGCCGTCCCTTGGCGCGTTTCCAGAACAATCCGGGAATCCGTGGCAATCCCTTTTGAGAACGCCGTCCTTTCCGCATACGGAACAGAACTACCGTGCTACATTTTTGCTGTCGGCGCGGGAATGGCCGCGTTGTTTGCAATGCCAACAGCATTCGGCTCTGTTATAATAGTTGGTGGTGTTTTTACTTGTGGAAGCGCTATTGATGGCGCTAATGTTCGCGCAGTTTGGCAGCAATATCTTCGTATTCTTCGATGCGGTGTATGAGCTGAGGTACGTCTGTTATCTCTTGCGCACCCGCAATTGTAACTCGGGTTTCATATTGTAATATATATTGTCGAGTTGCTCTATCAACGTATATCCTCCCCTTCTTCTCATCAGAGTCGTCAATGCATTGCAGTAAGACCTTATGTTCTCGTTGGGTTTCTGAATCCTTTCGGCGACTTGTCTTGTTAGACTCTGTCGTTCTCCGCTTGATAAATAAAAATTTCTTAACCTGATTTCGAGCTCCTCCCAGGTTCGACAGTCGCTGGCGTAATTTCGTCGCCATTGCAGGGCTTCTCCTCGCAGCAGTTCAGGGGCTCCTTGCAGCAGCTGTTCACCGGTAAATCCGTACAATGCCTGTAGTTCCCGGATCCGTTCTAAGAAAGAGTAGACGTCTCTTCTCTCAAAGTGACAGTTCCATTTGTGTATCTGGTCGAGAACTTGATGTTGGTGGTATTTCCGGTGGATCTCCGGTCGGGGTGGATGAGCGACCGGCGTTGCGGGTCTCTTCAAGCGTTCGTTGAATTATTTCGTAGCGTTCGAGTTCTTGGTCTTGTTTCAAATCGGCTTCTTCATCATACCCATTTGGATCTTCTGCTTTCCCGACGAAACCCTGTGGATTCTTTCGGACATATCGAACTAGTCGTTGGCGAAGCTCTACTACGGTACCCTCGCAGCTGAGGTCTTTCCCCCGCAGTTCGGAGATAAGCTGCTCCTTGTTGAGGCGGTAAATCCAACTAACCATCATCGTAAAAAAATTTCCGGTTTTAGTTTGAGATGATGTTCTGTGTACAATTTATCGTAAAAAAAAAATTTTAGGCGAAATATTCTTAATCAGTTCCCTGTCCGAGCGCCATGTAACGGTTTAACTTTCCCCAAGAGACTGGATAGTCAGTCGGTTCCAGGATCAGGATAGGGAAAAGGAGCAAAAAAGAGTCTGTTTTTATATTCTCATCAATAACAAAATATATTTCTTAGTCAAACAATAGCATTTGGAATCAGTTGTTAAATCTTGGCTGAAACAGAAATCAATTATGCGTCTTGTTAAATATACTTCGCCTTTACAAGTAGAATTGTTTAAACTAACGCGGTTAACAATTTACAAGAACATATAGAATCGCCAGCGGAACTATTGTTACTCCCTCAACCCTGTAGGCTCACAGTGGCAGAGAGAGGCAGCAATGTGTCGGAATGTTGGTTAGGATTTTTCGGTGGCACCGGGTATGCTCACGATGGCAATTCGGAGTTCGGATTTCGTCGGCGTAGGTCTATCTCTCGCTTTTCCTTGTAGTAACATGTGCGCACGATACTACCCGGAGTGGAGCTCGAGCAGAACTGCCCGTTGCGCCGCGCGATCCGCCTTATAAAGGCGCGCGGCGTGGATGTGTATAGGTGCGTTCACGGCGCACCACGTATATTTTTAACATTACGCGCTTTTTCAATAATTTAATTTTATCCGAAAGTCACAAGAGCTTACGTATAAAGTCAGTTGAAATCAATTGCATAAAATATATCATAGATTTGCATTTCAAAAGTGCAGTAATCTTTCAGATAGTAATATTTAATATTAATAAAGATTCTAATGGTCGCGACGAACAAGGTGACAAAAATAAATAAATAAATTATGCAAAGTCTTCACCAATCGATAATAAGTGGATTTTGATTTGACCAGTTGTTGACGCAAAAGGTTCAGTTCTCCTTTCAAAACAATATAGAGAAGTTTGGCTCATCATGTTACGTAAAAGATAATAATTAATTATTTGATTTTTACGTACATTTTAATCGTAACATTTTCAATTCTTTACTTCATTTTTTTTACCTTGTTCGTGGCGACCACTAGAATCTTTATTAATTTTAAAATTTTTTGACGAACATTAGACTCATATTTAAGTAATATTTAATGTTTGCATTTTATGTAATTCTTTAAACTCCTTAGGTATATACAGATTTATCATAATTAATAATAAAAAAGCCAGAAGCTGATTTTACTTATTTTTTGAGGACAACTATACTTTTTTGACATTTTATTTGTTTATTACTACGTTTAAGGACTTAAAACAACTTTCCTAAACAGAAATTACTATAACTATGTAAAAAGTAATTCTGATATTTGAAAATATGCGCCATTAACATATAATATGCGAATAATTAATAAAAAAACTAATACCAAAGTTTATACAGAATAAAAAATTATAAACTAAGCTCAAGATCGTTCGAGAAATAGATTGTAAATTATCATACAAACAATGTACGAGAATGAGTATAGGTAAATTAAAATTATGATATTTATTTAACGAATAATTACTTTACGAAATAACCTTAAATTATTTTTTTCTTTTTTTATAGATTATATGTAGAAATACATTAATAAGATATTTCACGTGAAATTTCAAAGGGCATTACGTAGTTGGCAGTAGTAATTTGTGTTGTTTTTTTATTTCTTTTTTTGAGAATATAATTTAACTAAAACAGATAGCTGTATAAGAAAAGTACATTAAAAACATAAAAAATAAAATAGTTTTGTAGCATACTCATACTTTTAATTTTTTATCAATCTTATTTCATTTTTTAAAACTACATAATCAACAAATTCAGCAAATGGTTTAAATTGGAACCTATTATATTATTAACTTTGTTAAGGGTATTTTGTATTTCCAAATTTGTAGAAAAACGAAAAGTCCGATCGGAATTTCCTTTGGTAGAATGATTCATTAAATTTAACAATACTGTGCTACAAACTTCGTTTTTCTTTTACAGCTTTACGTAAAAAGTTACGTGTTACGTGAGAAACGGTGTCTTTAGCCAATCTGATGAATAAATCATTGTTGTAATAATATATTTTTTTTATTATATTTGAGTTTCAAGTTAGAATAATTTAGAACTAAAATACTCATTACTGCTATTAAAATAATAAAGTAAATGGTTATAATTTTTGGTTACAAATGACAAAATTATGTGCAGGTATACAAGTGGTATAAACATATTGAGTATAATGTACGACAGACCTTCAAAGATCCATAAAAAACCGAGACGTTAGAGATCGTCATCGGAGAACGTTAAGAAGAAAAAACAAAAAATGCATTATGAATTTTTAAAATATATTGGTTTTGTTATCTATTTTGTTTCTTTTCTTACTCTAAGTGTATGTGTAAGTACATATGCATGCGCGTGCGTGGTTTGTCGTAATTTTAAATAAAGGTAGATTTAGATTTGAAATTCGAAATAAATACAGATGATCGCTTACAGCAGTAACATAACATTAGATAACCCATTTAGCTAATAGTAGAATTCGAAGTGTTTTTGTTACAAAATTTTAGGAAGGTATTAAAATGTATTTTCATGAAAATTTAAAAGTTGACTTTTTTAAAAAAATACTTATATCATGGAGATAAATTTTGTGTTGATAACCGTCCCTTTATAATATTATATAAATTAAAATATAAAATAGTTTCTGCAATTTTTAAGAAATGAACGAAATTAAATGAAATGCTAATTACATTTTGCGTCACATTAATCATTCTTCAATGACTTATATAGTATTATGAATGATAATTTAAAATTTATAAATTTATGGTTTTTTTTTAGAAAATGAATCATCTGGTTTTGAAGTAACAGAGCCAACTACCGAAAACGTAGAAAAGTTGCTATAACAAACGAATCCTGCTCTCTCTACTAACGAAAGCAGCAGTATCTTTGACGCGTCGATGATAAGCAGTAGATTAAAAGATCCACCGATACCGATTAATAGAAAATACTAATTTTACGATATACTAACTGGAGAGACAAATTTTTATCATCGGTTACCAAGAAAAAAACTCGTATGGTGTTTTTGTGGAATTTTGTTAGTGTTCTTATAAATTAAAGTTTATCTAAATATTAAGATGCTTGTCACAAATAATATCAAATGTTGACATTGCTGTTAAAACAAATAATAATAGATACGTTAGAGCTATACAAAGGAAATGGTTCTTGCTCAACAATCATAATTTTTTTTTATGCGATATAATATTATGTACATAAAGTAATTATATGTCTATATAAGCGTATGTGAAATACTCATTTGCTAACACGTATATATATGAGTCTTTCAGAATGTTAGAATTATGCTCTTTACAAAAAAGACACAATATACATAAATTATTTTTTCGTAACTATGTCTTAATAAGGTCAGATTTGATTTGAAAAATAGCATACAATATCTGCACGCATAGATGATGCATAAAGTTGTGCTCTTGTAAATCTTTTATCTCGGGTAGCAATCATCTACTTCGCGCAAATATATTCATTGTTATTTTGTAAATATTGCCTACCCGTTTTTCTCATTGTAGCGAAATCAGAAAAAAAGTTTAACGTCACTTTGTAGTTTTTATAGATAAAATAAGAATTGCACAAATAGAAATATTTTAACAAATAAATTTTTTGTAGGAAATGATAAATCCACAAATTTGGAAAAAGGAGTAAATGGCACTGTCGATTTGAGAGCAGCGCTGATGACAAATCAGTTATCAGATCCATCAACAGGATGCCCTTTGACAAGCAATGATCCACCGATCAATCGTTTGTCAAACAACAGTATTCACTCTCTTCAGAATATGCCGCTATATCCAATCTCTAACTTCTTATCAAACAGTAACCATTCGAGGTTATATTCAACACCCTACGGTAATAAACAGTAAATATTAAACTATTATGAGATGCGATTCAAATATTATAATTTGTGTTTAAATAAGTTAATACTGTGGAAGTGAAACGGAAAATTATGCTGAGAATGTAATAATTTTCTACAAAAATACGTTATTTGTTGTATAACTTGATGAAGACTTTTGATTTGTGTATCTTTCAAAGAATTTATCGTTGTAACCGAGCATACAGGAGTTGAATGAATTCGCGTTCTTGATCTTAAATATTTTTATAGCTTTCGGTTGAGATAATTTGTTCAATCCGACGTAGCTTCATAATTTGACCGGTACCCTGTTCACGAATTTTTATGCATCACAACTCACGTGTTATTTTATCTCGCAAACCACATCGTATCTTACATTGAATTAACTTTTGTCCACTTCTTTCCGTGGGTAATACGCGCTCTACTTATGCATTTAAAATTTCTATAAAATGTTAAATAATCATTTTTTATATATTGTCGTTATTTCTAATTATAGATATTACACTAAATGATGAGATGGACTTACCTACTGCATCTAATTTGCAAATAACTGATCAAGGCTAATTTAGTTTTCATCAAGACCGTTTAAATCAGGCTTTAAATTTTTGATAAAGAGAATGCCAGTAATCAGCCTTCAAGTAATAACAGCGGAAATAGTAATTATAAAAGAAATGACATATTGCCAAGTATAATCAACAAAGAAAAACCTAGACGCAGCGTAAAAAATACAAAGAATACCAAAAACAGTGATCATACTGGCGAGAGGTAAAATAAATTACTCATAAGTGAATTATAACTTACTAATTCTTTTGCGAATTTCATCCAGAATTTTCGTAAGAAATCCATTATTTTAAAAATGTTTCAAGAAAGCTGTTGAAGCAATACATAATCTAAAAGTTTACATAAAATAGAGATTCGAGTAAGTCGATTTTTGTATAAATGTACATTACTAACTTCTATAATGATTCAATTCGTTATATCTTGTAACTACGCTTTGCTATTCGTTATCATAATTTAATAGACAACGGTAAATAATTTTTTCGATAAATCAAACTGATTTCTGTTTATTCTACTTCTTTTTACCTGCAATATAATGTTTTTGCAAAAATAATAAATAAATCTCAAAAGAAAGTTTAACCGCTTATACATGACGAAAAAACAAATTAAAATTGAAAATTTAATTTATTCTTTTGCTTAATGAATGTATTTCATTTATTCCCTTACTCCATAACTGGTTTAAAAACATATTTTTCTAATCATTAATAACTTGCAGTGATTTAGAGGATATGTTGGAGCAAGAAATACGTAAGCCACTACCAGAAAAACAATCTTTTCTCCCATTTACAACACCCAACGCTGCCCTTACATCAAAAAAATATTTGAAAAATATTTTTAAAATATTTTACATCACAAATGAAATGTTTCTGCAATCATTTCAAGCATATTTCTAAAATATTGTTACAATCTTATTTGTCCTGGGGTAAAAATAGTTCTAAAAAATATTGCAAAAAAAATTTTAATATCGTTTTAAAACATTTTCAAAACATTTTTAAAATATATCAAAATATTATTTAATATTTTTAATAAATTACCAAAAAATTTCATTGATAAATTGCTGCCAAACCTCAGAGAAACATTTGGAAATATTTACAAAATCTATTAAAATATTTTGAAATATTTATCAAATATTGTATAATTATTTTTAGTTTCTTAAGTAACGAAGAAATATTTATAAATTATTCTAAAAATATTGTTATACAATATTGTATACTTAAAATATTGTTATACAATATATTGTTATACAATATTTTAAGATATTGTTATATAATATTTTAATGAAATATTTTAAAATATTTATATAAAATATTTTTCAAATATGTACAGAAAAAATTTAAAAATTATATGTGAATTTTATTTTTGCAAGGTTTTATGAACATTTTAGGGACATGCAAGTTTCTGTAATTTATATAATTTTTATATATTATATATATATATATTATGAATATTATATTTTGAAATATCTTATGGATATATAAATGAAAAGATTAAGAATTAATAAACCTTGACGTGACGGGGATTTGAACCGGCGATCTTCTGTGTGACAGTCTGGTCTCTACTCGTTACGCTATGGATGAACTTATAAATCACTTTAAAAAATGTTACTCATATACTACTATGATAATTTCGCAATTGTATACTTACTATGTAGTTTTGTAAATTATTTCTACAAGTATATAAATTCAAAATACCATTTTTGATATTATAAATATCTCAAATATAAAATAGGGTGTCGGTAACACAGATTTCTGTGATGTGTTAACTTTTTTCGCAAATTAATTGCGCCTTTTTAGCGTGATCTTGTTATTTTAACTTAAATGAGTTATATACTTCTTAAAAGAGTCAATGTAATTCAAAAGAAAATTTAGATAATCGGTTTAAGATTTTAAGGAATATTTAAGATAAGTTGCAATGTGCGAGGCTAAGTAATTAACATTTTTATTAATTTAAGAAGATTATAAAATATTTCCTAATATTTTATCGATATATTTCATTCTAACTTAATCAAAATGTATATCTACAAAATATTTCTAATATATTTTAAGATTAATTAAGGAAATGTATTGAAAACATTGTGGTATTATTATATTTGTACGGAACATTATGGAATATGATAAGAAAATATAATTTTTTAAAGTTGTGTAGTATATTTCGAAACAATAGCGCAGAGTAAGCGATTCCCGCACGCTTTGCTCGGGTGACAAAACACTCGTGCGAGGATCGTTTACTCCGTGCATATGTATCGAACTGTATTTTTTGTCTCGTGCCATATTATTTGTTTCGCGCACTAGTTAAAAAATCTTGTGTTTCGCGCAAGGAGTGTTAAAATATTTTGTAATATTTGATGCTATATTTCTTAAGGGGTGAAATTAAAAGGGTTTGAAATTAAAATCAAAATTTTTTATTAAAAATTTATAAATACTTATATAAATAAACCAATTTTTTTACTATTTTTAGACATAATTATTTTTATTTTGGTTTAAATTTCATAGAAAAAGTTTTATAAGCATATTACTGATTTTTTTTTATCAATTTTTGATTAATTTTAACATAATTATCATGTACCTTTTTTTCTATGGAATTTAAACCAAATCCCTTTATTCATACCATAACTAATGTGCTTTTAAACAATATCCTGGTGTTTGAGCTCATTTGGGCCATTCGTTCTTTTGGAATCTTACGGTCAGTGAATTATGGACTCCCTACTATACGTAGGTATTATAGAGGTATATAGAAGGTCTAAAACCATCAAAATAATTTAGACGAGGACGCTCAACAATTGGAGCAATAACGGACGTAGTACAGATCGTAAACAAGACAAATGACATATGTCATGGAGCCAGGCCAATGGTACTCTTGGCAACACTCGACGTACGCAACGCTTTCAACTCTGCGAGGTGGACAGATATTCTGGGGGCTCTGGAGACAACCTTCCGGGTGCCTGCCTACCTCGTGCGAGTTGTGAGGGATTATCTACGGGACCGATACCTGACGTATGAGACAACGGACGGTACATGACGGAGACAGCTGACGGCAAGAGTAGCACAGGGCTCAATCCTGGGTCCTGACTTCTGTAACATACTATACGATGGATTACTAAGACTGGACATGCCGGACGACACGTGCCTCGTCGCATACGCAGACGACGTGGCGGCTGTAATCACAGCGCGTAACACCCATTTGGTGCAGCTAAAACTGAACCAGGTGATGAGACTTGTAAATACGTGGATGACGGACCACGGACTGCAACTCGCATTACAAAAGACTGAGTTACTGTTACTCACAAGAAAACGGATTGACACGATTATACCTATGAACGTGGACACGGAATAAATGATGACCAGAAACGAAGTCAAGTACCTAGGGGTGACCCTGGACACGAAACTGACTTTCTGGGCACACATACGAAACACGGCGACTAAGGCAGCACACATGACAAAGGCCCTGAGTAAACTCATGGCCAATACGCGAGGACCGAAACCGAGTATACGACGACTACTTATGAGCGTCACCCACTTGATCATACTCTACGGAGCGGAGGTATGGGCGGACGCGTTGAGAGTCAAAAAGCAGGCGAAGGCTCTGACGAGCGTACAACGGACTGGGGCGTTAAGGATCGCGTGTGCGTATCGGACCGTATCCGAAAACGCGATATTCGTGATAGCGGGCGTGATCCCGATCGACCTTCTCGCGCGCGAGCGGAAACGGCTATACGTACGAAGCTCGAACGTAGGAGGGCAGACGCTGTGACAGAGGAACGTACCAAGACGATCGAAGACTGGCAGACAAGATGGACTACGAACGGACAAGGCCGTTGGACACACAGATTAATACCAGAGGTCGGACCCTGGAAGGACAGAAAGCACGGCGAGGTGGACTTCTATCTTACCCAATTTTTGTCTGGACACGGGTACTTCCGAAAGTATCTTTATAGGATGAATAAAGTAACAGGACCGGAGTGTACATACTGGGGACAGGCTTGGGACGACGCAGAACACACATTCTTCGTGTGCGACCGTTGGACTGAGAAACGACAGCGACTCGATACACTACTTGGCACGACGATCACGCCAGACAACGTGACGGTACTGATGACAACCAACGCAGACGCTTGGACAAACATTGCGTCATACGTTGGTAGTATATTAAGAGGTAAGAAAGCAGATGGATGTCTGGATAACTGAGTGATAGAGAGAGTGAAAGCGTACAATAGTAGTAATGAATGATCGGAAATGAGGAATGATTGCGTAATGGAAGCGCAAAAGACAGTGGCCCAGTTCGTAGTAATGTGATAAACGGATCCGGGCTGACGTCGGGCGTACAGGGAGATATGTGTTTAGTGGGTAGGGGTGGTCGCCGCCGCCGAGTCCCACACTTGGTGCTCTCGCAAGGGAGCACCAGCTAGTCCGTTACTCGGATTCACAGCCTCCTACCAAAAAAAAAAAAAAAACCATCAAAATAAAGATAAATACGTCTAAGAATAGTAAACAAATTTGGTTATTTATGTAAGTATTTATAAATTTTTTATGAAAAATTTTTATTTTAATTTCAAAGGTGGTGTGCCCCCTTAAACTCTGTCAATTTGAGAAACTTTGTTTTAACATCTTATTGTCCTAAATTTGTACGTACAAAAAAATATAGGTAATTATATTCTCTTTAAGGTACATATCCTCAGGCAATATTTACTTATATTAACCATCTCAATAACTTTATTAGAAAAAACTAAAATGTTGGAATCCCATGATTGGATTTTTGATGCGACTTCCACAGAGGCTACTTTCTTATTTTTCCTCGTTCTTTTAGCGTAGTTTTCCTGTCGTTCTTTTACCTGGCTTGATGACATTGCCTTACGCTTATTTAGCGTTCTTGCCGTCACCGCGTTTGATGCTTCTATCGTCTGTGACGCCTTTTCCTCCTTCTGAATATGCTGCTGGTTCGGTAACATTTCCACTTTTTTAAGCATCAATCCAAGGCTCTCTTTGCTCTTTTTCAGCACCATTTGTTCTCTTTCAAGCCGCTTAACCTGGATCATAATCGCCGATAGATGGCTTTTAACAGACTTATGAATGTTGGATGCGTTTGACACAACATTATCCATAGAGTCCAGCCTATCTCGGATCTTCTTCTATATGCTATTTCGTTATCGTTCAGCATCCCGGATTGTATTCCCGATCTCGAGAGCTCCTTTTCCTGCTTTTTCTCCTTGCTCGGTTAAATTTTCCATGCTCGATAATAGTCTTCGTTCTGGTATATGTCCGACCACGGTCGATCCCCCCGTCTATGGAGGCAGCTGACATGGCCCCAACAAATGACTGTAAGCGGTGCCAGACTGAGAACGTCATACCAGAGTATAGCACGCGATACTGTCCTAGCCCACCTCCACTCACTCGAACCTTCCACCCCGAACAAAGTGCTTGGCTCTCTGGAGAGTTTCTGATAGACGTCAAGCAATATCACGCACTCGCCTTAGTTGATTGACCGGTACTGGCTATGTGACCGGCAGCGGGAGCCAAAGGTAGTTCAGGTCACTTTGGCTCGCAACCTTAGATTTCCTCCCCACCCAGGATCTTCTTTTGGCAGCATACGGGTCGCACTGCACGGCAAACGCGGCGGCCTGATTTGGTCCATGGAGCATATTTTATTTCTGCTCTTCCCTCCGAGGTATATACCCCAGCGAGCTTTCTCCCATCCGCCACCCAGGAGACGTGCCACATACGTGTGTCAGGCTTACCCGCGTGGTGTGTGTATGATAATACTAAATTAACAGATTCAAAAATGCAAAAAACAATACTTTTTAATCTATTTTTTTTTTCTCTCGCTCAAGCCACATGGTCTAAGATATGACTTTCGAAGTGCCACAATCTTGTATCAGAAGTGTAATTACCATATGAACATGCTCAGTAAAAAAAAACAATACTTACCTCCACTGCTGATCAAGACGAGACTCTTTATATTCGGCTGTTATAAAAGAGGAGGATACTTTTTCTCTAATTTCGAATTTACTTTTGCTATTATCTGAATTCGAAAATTGCTGTTTTGCTTTTCGTGGTCCTCTTTCATGCTGTACCGCTACACAGAAAAATACTTGTATATTTTATATAAATTTCATGTTTAGAAAGTTCTACAAAAACATAAAGTTGAAAGAAAGTGGGCAAGTCAATAATATGTTTTATAGGGAACCTTATTCTTCTGAATCCATACTATCAGAATCGATCGCACGCTGAATATTTTTAAGCGCTTCTTTTGACAGAATGATATTCAATTATAATAAAATAAAATCCGCGGGAAATTCAGTGGCACGTAGCTTCCTCCAAACTAATACATTGTTCCAGTACATAATTAAAAGAACATTCCGTTATGTTATGGTAAAAAAAAATAAGACCTGGTGGATTAAAACTTGCTATGTGAAAGCTAAGATACAGTCGTGTATAAATGCACCGTGATGGGACTCGTTTTCCCGGAGAAATATGTGCGATAGTCAATAGAATCGCTTTCCTACGATACAGTAGAGAATTCTCTCGAAATCTGCGAAAGCTAACGTTGTATGCAGCACGCTAGCTACTTTGAGTTTAAAGTGGTCTACGCACCTCCCTAAGAACGTTAAATCATAAGACTAGGTTATATTCAGAATTCGCGAAATAATCGTGATTTTATAAAAAAAGAACAAGCATGTCGCTACAAAGCCGTGACGTGCCACGAAGACGAATTTCTCATAGTGGTATTTGTAAGTCGCACAGAAGGTGACGCGCGCTGTATCACCCTTGCAGGGGTAATGCACACACACACATTTACTCCGTCACAATCACTGCGCTCTCATACCTTCTCTCTTTGCATCTGGAACCGACAGGTTTGATCCTTAGCACCAGAAGATCTCGCTGCGGAACCGAACAGCTGTAAAGTCGGGGTCAGGGCACCTAACTAACACACACGCTCACAAGTATCTCTGTTAGGCACAGCAGTGGATGATTTCGTCTAGCGAAGTCGCGATCTTTTTAGTTGAACGGCCGAGGGCTATCTAGCGTGTGCAAACCTGTAGGATGCACTTACGCTTTCTCTCAACCGCCAAATTCGCCTAAGCACGTCCAAATTGTATACGTATTTTTGTCGCGCGCTTGATTATCCATCGCTCGGTCGTGGCGCAGTGGTCGTAGTCCGGATCAAACTCTTACTTTCACCAATATTAAGGTTTAAATGACTTATAAGTAGGTTTAATATATATATATATTATATATATATATATATATATTATATATTATATATATATATATTATATATTATATATATATTATATATATATAAGAAAAATATAAAAATTTTAAAAATAAATAAAATGTAGACGCAGCTGCGTTCCAAAAAAAAAAAAAAATGTATGTACCGTAGGGCTTAAGAGCAGGCGAGAGTCCGGACAGTGCAATTAGGCAGTCCGAGGAAATAGTCATTACGAGCGAGCGTAGGTATAGCGATTGGGATCGGTATACGGCGGGCAGCGGCCCAATCGTAAAATTTGTGCATAGATAGGAAATTCAAATACTTTAACGACCTTGTTTGTCGAAAACTCGGCGACGAGACGACAATCGAGCGGTGCAAGTTTCTAAGTTTTGCGACGCAGATGCGAGGCTATATAGAACGTTACAAAATAAAAGTAGTTTAACAGTAGAAGCATTTGTTGTAAATAAAACATAAATTTAAATTCACATAAGGTATGGACAGTTGAAAACTATATTGTTGTAACTGTGCATATTTTATTTAGTTCAAAGATTATTAGTTTACCAGGAAGAGCTCGTGTTCGCGGCGTAAAAATAAATTTATACTCGCACAGATTTTATGATTCGTTTTTAGTTTATATAGATAGTTTATACAAATAATAACTAGGACAATATAGAAACAGAATTAAGTTTAAATAATAATTAAATACTATATTAAAGTTTTGAAATTTTAATATTAAATAATAAACATATTTGACAATAGACATTAGATAATCACATTTGACAATAGTTATGATAGATATGAACAAATAATGTAAATTTATAAATAATTATAAAATAAAAATAGTAGAGTCGAAAACGATACAGGTAGGGTCATCTAGCGAAGAATCGGCAAGGCTAAGAGAGTAGTGTGGGAGGGACAAAGGGAGCGGAAGAGGCGGCAGCCAAGCGGAAAGATGCGACGCTATAGGTCGATGACCGATATAGAGGGCGCTGACGCAGACCCAAAGGGATGGGCATGTAGGAAAGATCGGGTTGGAGAGGGAAAAGATGCGACGCGGGGGTGAAGCGAGGAAAAGCGTGCGGAGGAAAGTTGAGTCCTGTCGAGGAGTTCAGTCGAGGTGGCTGCTCCTAAATAACTATAAATTTTAAGCCGTGGTGGCAAAAGCGTGCATTATAAAATATTTCTAAGTAAAAGAAAAATATATTGTTAAAAAGAAAATATTTGAAGCGAAGTGTTTTATAATTATTTTTCGTAAATCTACCTATCAACTATAACACTCAGTTAAAACCTTTCTGCCGTGTTATAACCAGGGCCAGAAGGGCCCTGTTTATTGTAAATTAACGTCGGGCGTGCTGAAGGCACGGCTCGGCCGACTCAGATCATGCACGTGTTTTTACACGGGCCCGCGGAGGCGGCGTAGGTCGGGTCGTAGGAAATAACACACGAGAAGTTTAGATAAGGAACTGTATATTCAATTGTACTATACGCAGAGGTGCAAATGCCGCACACTTCGACGAACGATAAAGAGAGACGAGAGATATTACCCCGTCGACGTGAGAGAGTGAGAGTGCAGGTACTTACAACTCAGTAGTGGCAGTAGTACTTAACGCAGCGGACGTGGCCCAGTCTCGGACGTGGAGATGCAGCAGTTCGGACGGGCGTCGCAGCGGCTCGTCAGTAACGCACGTACGAATATCGTTCGCTCTCGAGATGCTCGCAGGAACCACAACAAAACGCATATAGTAGCAGCGCGAGCTACTCGTGTGGATAGCGCAGCGAGACTAACTCTAGTCGCGGCTCTCCCGGCCGTCGGCACATCGTTGTCATATCTCGCCAATGTTGTGCGGCCAGGCGGCAACCGCGCTACCTATGCTCTCACTCTCTCTGTCTCTATCTTGCCTCGTCTCTTGTTCTCACTCGTTTCGGCGCTCGTTGGCAGCTTGCTGAAACAATAATCTTATTACAATTAGTACATGATTAGCCGTTAGACATTTGACGTGCACTCGGCCGTCACAACACCCTCCCCCAGACGCTGTGTACCCTGCCAGGTGTACCAGCTCGTACTCAGTCATGTCTAACTGGGTAATAAGAACTTGTAATAAATATCAATTTTTACAAGGAAAACTTAACTTTTTATTACCATCATTAATTAGATAATACAAATAATGGAAGAAGTAAAAAAAATAGTTCATTTTTAGTCTCTCGCCTCTCTTTTTACATACGGCCGTTGGCCAGTACGGCAGTCTTTGCCTAAAAAAAAAAAAACATTAAGAGAGAAAGAAGAGAATTATGAGTGGAGAATGGGACGGTATACAGAAGAATGAAGCTCCCTAATCGCGTGATTTGAATTGTCAACCGTACCCGCCGCCTTTTGCGCTCGCGTTTTCCTAGGAGAAAAACTATTCGGAACGTCACGCGGTTTATTTTTCGAACCTTTCGGTCTTCCGCGTTTCGCTTTGTCTACCTCGACGATTACGGTGTTTGTCGGGTTTACAATCTTCGCCGGTAGTGTTTTGCGTTTTACAAGTAACCGCGTTTTTCTCGGCCCACCACGCTTTTTCGGTCGCTCGCTACTTGCGTTAGATGCTTTCGCTTCTTCAATTTCTTCATTGTTGACGAAGAATATAATTTTTTATTTAAGGATAAAATAAAAAAAAACCTCAAGGGTAAAACAGTCAAGAAAAAAAATTTTTCTTCGTAAATCTCGAAACACGTCAACTTTAATTTCTTATTTTCTTGCTGATTGTGCAATTTTCAACCAAATCTAGCCGATTTGATCAATTTTATATTGAAAAAATAGCGAAAAATTGCACATTTACCCCTAAAAAAAACAGGGGTTGACACCCTTCGGGGTAAAAGGTGTGCCTACAATAGCGTCTTTTTATAATAAAGAATTTGGCGTTGGTTTTATTTAAAAACTCCAAATAGTTTTTGAATATTAGAAAAAACCTGTTTATGGGGGTAAACTTCAAGGGTGATTTTCACCCCTTAAATCGACGAGTTAGCACGTAAGAAAAAACACGTGTCTAATATTTTCTCGAGTACTACAACATATCACAAAATGATCAAAATCGGTGAGGTACACCTGGGGACCCTTCCTTGTCAGTAGTGGCAGTAGTACTTAACGCAACGGACGTGGCCCAGTCTCGGACGTGGAGATGCAGCAGTTCGGACGGGCGTCGTAGCGGCTCGTCAGTAAAGCACGTACGAATATCGTTCGCTCTCGAGATGCTCGCAGGAACCACAACAAACACGCGTATAGTAGCAGCGCGAGCTACTCGTGTGGATAGCGCAGCGAGACTAACTCTAGTCGCGGCTCTCTCGGCCGTCGGCACATCATTGTCATATCTCGCCAACGTTGTGCGGCCAGGCGGCAACCGCACTACCTATGCTCTCACTCTTTCTGTCTCTATCTTGCCTCGTCTCTTGTTCTTGCTCGTTTCGGCGCTCGTTGACAGCTTGCTGAAACAATAATCTTATTACAATTAGTACATGATTAGTCGTTAGACATTTGACGTGCACTCGGCCGTCACAACACCCTCCTCCAGACGCTGTGTACCCTGCCAGGTGTACCAGCTCGCACTCAGTCATGTCTAACTGGGTAATAAGAACTTGTAATAAATATCAATTTTTACAAGGAAAACTACTTTTTATTATCATCATTAATTAGATAATACAAATAATGAAAGAAGTAAAAAAAAAATAGTTAATTTTTAGTCTCTCCCCTCTCTTTTTACATACGGCCGTTGGCCAGTACGGCAGTCTTTGCCTCAAAAAAAAACATTAAGAGAGAAAGAAGAGAATTATGAGTGGAGAATGGGACGGTATACAGAAGAATGAAGCTCCCTAATCGCGTGATTTGAATTGTCAACCGTACCCGCCGCCTTTTGCGCTCGCGTTTTCCTAGGAGAAAAACTATTCGGAACGTCACGCGGTTTATTTTTCGCGGTTTAGTCTTCCGCATTTCGCTTTGTCTACCTCGACGATTACGGTGTTTGTCGGGTTTACAATCTTCGCCGGTAGTGTTTTGCGTTTTACAAGTAACCGCGTTTTTCTCGGCCCACCACGCTTTTTCGGTCGCTCGCTACTTGCGTTAGATGCTTTCGCTTCTTCAATTTCTTCATTGTTGACGGACGTAGTCCTGATGTCGTCTACTTGATCAGTAACTACACAGTCGCCTGCTGCTGCGACAGGCTCACAGTCGTTTTCTTCTCTACTGTGATACTTTTTCAAATATTCGACAGCAGTCGGTCCAACTACCGTTCCGTTTCGGTCAACTAGTTCGTAAATACCTGGGCTCAGTATACGGCTAATTTTGAAGGGGCCGATAAACGATGGAGCTAATTTAGCTGGCACTCCCTCCGCTGCTGATGCCAGTACTCTATTCTTCTTCCAGACTTCGTCGCCTACTGAGTACTCCACGTTTCGGTGTCGGCTGTTGAAATATTTGGCCTGGCGCGCTTGCGCTTCTTGAGCGTTATCGTTAGCCGCTTCTTGGAGTTCTCTCAGCTTCTCCATCCTAGCCTTCCATTCAGATATAGCGATCTGATCTTCGTTGGCTATAGCTTCAATTTCCTCTTGTCGAAGCAGAGATTTGGGATGGCTCGGCTGTTTACCAAAATTCAGGATCGCCGGAGATGTCTGGAGTGATTCTTGTGAAGCCGTGTTCATACTGAATGCGAACTCTGCAATATGTTCGTCCCAGTTTTTATGATGACTCTCGATATATTCGCGGACCAGCGTTTTAATCGTGCGGTTCACACGTTCTACGGTGTTAGGCTGAGGGTGATACGGTGGTGCGTACGTATGTTGTACTCCCCGTTCCTCTAGGAATTTATCCATAGCCTTATTTCGGAACTCTGTTCCGTTGTCGGAAAAGAAGACTTTTGGCATTCCGAACCGTAGAAAAACCTGTTCATTCAAGTTTTTAATGATGGTCTGAGCGTTGGCCTTTCGTATAGGTATGCATTCTACCCACCTGGTAAACATGTCTTCAAACACCAGTAAATATTTCTAACCGTGAGTAGACCTTGGTAGCGGACCCATTACGTCACAAGCAACTGTTTCCCATGGACGCGAGAAGTTGCGACTGCCCATCTGACCAGCTGGTTTTCTTTGTTCAACTTTGCATTGTTGACAGATCAAGCAGCTTCGGACGTAATTTGTCACATCTTTTTTCATCGATGGCCAATAGTATGGCAGGGCGACTCTTTCTTGCGTTTTCTTGCGGCCAAAATGACCTGACGTCTCTTCGTCATGACACTCGTTCAAAACTTGAGCTCTTTTCTCTTTCGGAAGTACTAATTTCCAAGCATTCTCATCTTCGAAAACATCATCGACGAATGCGTCAGGCCGGTAGGTAGATGCAGCAATTCGGACGGGCGTCGTAGCGGCTCGTCAGTAACACACGGACGAATATCGTTCGCTCTCGAGATGCTCGCAGGAACCACAACAAACACGCGTATAGTAGCAGCGCGAGCTACTCGTGTGGATAGTGCAGCGAGACTAACTCTAGTCGCGACTCTCCCGGCCGTCGGCACATCGTTGTCATATCTCGCCAACGTGCTGCCAGGCTTCATCACCCGCAACATCAAATATGCGGCAACCGCGCTACCTATGCTCTCACTCTCTCTGTCTCTATCTCGCCTCGTCTCTTGTTCTCGCTCGTTTCGGCGCTCGTTGGCAGCTTGCTGAAACAATAATCTTATTACAATTAGTATATGATTAGCCGTTAGACATTTGACGTGCACTCGGCCGTCACAAAATATTGCATAAGAGATATTTTTAGGAATTTCCAAATTTAGGTTTTCTAAATTATACCTTTCTAATATTCTGGGACTTGAAATTTTACCTTTCGTTATAATTCAATTTGTAATTTTTGTCTTTCAAATATTTATTTTTCAATATTTTTACCCTCACCTATTTTTATCTAATGATACATATCTAATATAGATTACTAATTGTAATTGAACAAAATAATATTTAACCCTTTCGTGCACATAAGAGTTACAGCTATGGTACGGGGAAACTTTATATTTCATAGGGTCCCGAGCCGCGCTGAATCCGAATCCGAGGTCAGATTTTGAAAATTCAAGATGGCGGATCCAATATGGCGGACGGGAATGTCAAAAAATCGAGATTTTGAAAACAAAAATTTTTTCGTATTTTACGTGAAAATACAAATAGAAACTGTTCTTGGTGTTTTTTCGATATCTCTCTTAGTTCTTGAGTAAAAAATTCATAAACTTTGAAAATAACGCAGACTTATTTACCGTTCGTGCACATAAGCGTTGCAGCCACATCAGTAGGAAACTGTTTATATTTCATAGGGTCCCGAGCCGCACTGAATCCGAATCCGAGGTCAGGTTTTGAAAATTCAAGATTCGGATTCAGCGCGGCTCGGGACCCCTTAGAGCATAACCAGTTTACTACTCATGTGGCTGCAACGCTTATGTGCACGAACGGAATAGGCGGTAAATAAGTCTGCGTTATTTTCATAGTTTATGAATTTTTTACTCAAGAACTAAGAGAGATATCGAAAAAACACCAAGAACAGTTTCTATTTGTATTTTCACGTAGAATACGAAAAAATTTTTGTTTTTCAAAATCTCGATTTTTTGACATTCCCGTCCGCCATATTGGATCCGCCATCTTAAATTTTCAAAATCTGACCTCGGATTCGGATTCAGCGCGGCTCGGAACCCTATGAAATATAAACAGTTTCCCCGCACCATAGCTGTAACGCTTATGTGCACGAAAGGGTTAATATAAAACATATTTTCCTTCTGTAAAAAAAAATATACAGAAATTTCAGAGTCATGAAAATTTTATTCTTTTTGGGAAATATGTATTACTTAGCAATGTAAAAAGTCTTTGTAAGAAGTAAGAAACATTAATAAATTTGGTATCACGTTGTAACGTATAAAAATAAAATTGTAGTTGTTCACCTATGAATAAAATGAAACGGGCATGGCAAGTTACATAGTATATTGAGAGTTGTTTTTAATTATTAAATATATTATTTGATTTTAAATTAGCAATCATTTGACTCAATCCTCAATCAAACACAATGATTTTTTGTTTGCTGTATTATGAATAATAAAATAATATGGTTAGTATAGTATATTGTGCAACTAGAGGGGAAAATTGGCTTTTTCTAGCGAGGGTGATCTTTTGAGCACGAGTGGGAGTCGAAGGCGTCGGATAGGCCGGATAGACTGCAGAGTGAGGAAAAACTTATTCTTTCCATTTATTTTACTTGTATAGAAAGTGGCCTTTTTCGTGCACGTATAATGAAAAATTCTATTATTATGTTACATTACAATTCTATTATTATGTTATTTTATTGACGTGCATGATAATATGCAATACATCAAACTCGCTTAACCTTCTTATTTTGCTTAAAAGTTTTTTTCTAGAGGTTTTATGTCTTTTCAATCGATTTTATTAAAGTATATATCTTGTATAAGATCTTGTCCAAGATCATACACATAATCTTACCATCGATTTCCAACCATCCATTCCATGTGAGAACTTACATAAGATCTCATACGGAAGCTTACGTTCATGATGAGAAAAATTATCTTCATTTAAGGTCTTATGCAAGACCGTGTGCAAGATTTTACATAAGATATTATTTTCAATCTTTTATAAGTCTTTACATAAGATCTTTCATGAGTTAGTATGTAAAAACTCATGTTTCATTACAAAAAAAAAAATTTTTTTTTTAATTTACGTAAAATCTTACATAAGATATTGCATAAGTTCTTGAGTAAATTATCAATAAAAAGGTCTTACATAAGATCTTATAACAGAAGTTACACAGGATCTCATGTGATACTTAAAGAAAAAAATTTATCTTCGACAAGATCTAATACCAGATCTTATATAAAATCGTTTACAGAATCTTATCGCAAATCTTGCAAAAAATTTCAGTAGGACGGCTACCAAAAAATTCATGGAGATACCTTTCTATAGTGCAAAAGTCTCGTGCGTTGGTCCAAGAATGCCAGGGAGCCTGTATGCATTAGCTACAAATAAAGATAGCCATGAACCTAAGCTAAGCATGATTAAAACTTATATCTAGAGCTTGCGGTTCAAAGTATAACTACTCAGATTATTCACCAACTAATCATAGACATAATTTACATTAGTACTCTTGCAAAATTGATGGTGACAAGTTGTTATTAAATGTGTGTTGCTTTATAAAAGTGCAAGTTGCGTTCATAAATGATTAAAATGCATAATAGAAGCTTATCATAAAAAGTCCAACATTCGGAACATTCCTAAAAATATACTAGACGTAGTGAATATTGGTACAAAAAAAGTTGACATATTATTACATGGTTTTACAAGTGGTAATAGTGCGACAGACTATGTATATTTGAAATAAATTTATTTTGTATCTGCGCTAAATGAAGAAATATTTAATTATGATCAAAATTAATCGGGATATTATTATAAAAGGTTAGTAAACAACAGCTTTTGTTATCACCTCTTTGTACGCATAACCGTAAAGCCAAAAGCAGGTGACCGAATATATGTTCTTCAATTATGATTAAAATTAATCAAGATATAAGAAATGTTCTATAAGAGAATGCAATCGAACGTAAAAAAAATATTTTAAAAAGTATAATGTGTTTACTTACTATCAGTTACTTAATCAAGTGCGAACTAAGGCGAGTTTAAGAAGCAGACGAAGCCGCGGCGCCCGTGACACTATTTACTTCTATATTGGTGTTCGGATTTTTCATGATACAGAAAAAAAGCTTATCGTTACTGTTTGTGAGTTTTTTTGGCTTATCAATATGTTTTCTGAGCTATAACTATGATTTCCAACAAAAATATTTATAGAAAAGCCGTTTCATTTCATAATAAACGATTTTATATATCACGAATGCCCAAAACAGTATCTCTACTTTTTTCTCCAGTGCGGTAGGACCGTAAAGTTTGCGGCACAAGCCATTATGCGTAAAACAGTTGGGTATCGCTTTCCCACAGATTTCTATAAGCTGCGCAGAGTAAATGTGTTTACATTGTCTGCTTAAAATTAAGGTTATGTTTTTGAACAGCTGTTGCACTGTCGCTGCACAAACTTTCGAAGTGGATTTCGTGACTTTTCGTGCATACATGTAAATATCGTTTCGCGGTAGCCGATCACGCTCGGTGACTAGGTGCCAAGGGTCTTCGATGACGAGGCTGTCGAAATATATTGCGCGCTATAGGTTTTTGTACCCACCTATCAATATCGGTCATGAATGCGGTCTAGGGTGACCGATAACAAAGTCAGGCAGTGCGCACCGTACTTCTTAGTGCAAAAATATTCAAAGCAGTTATGTTAACTGTCCAGGTACATACTTTTACACTTAAAATATTTCCTTTTATTAAAATAAGAAGTTACTAAGTTTATGTACATGAATAAAATATGCAGAAAGTTACACTTACAATAAGACCACTTCATGAACAAGTATGAACCATGAACAAAATGTAAGGGGCATGGCAAGTTACGTAGTAAATATCGTAAGAGTTATTTGTAATTGATCAATATATTACTTAAGTTTAAATTACCAATCATTCGACTAACCCCTTAATTAAACATAATGATTTTTTGTTTTCCGTATTATCCTCTCGTAAAAAAATGATGGCCTTTGTTGTGAAGCATTTAATACGTGATTCTGATTGGTTGCTGGTTAGTTGCCTAGGCAACGAGATCAGAACCGCTTTAAATTCATAACCCTCAAAACAGTCATAACTCATAACCTTGGTAGAAATGTTTGAGGTTTTTAAAATGAAATGTGGAAACCTTGATAATAGATAAAATATATACAATATAACTAGCAAGAAATTTTAGTAAAAATTAATCATTACCAAGAGTGTGTAGATTAGTTTTAATATTTTTAATTAGTTCATATTTGAGATTTTTATTCTTAAGATTATTAATTATGATTTTCCATAAAAAAAGAACTTAACTAAAGTAAAAAGGTTAGGCGCGTTTGATGTTTTGCGTATCATCATGCATGTCAATAATTTTGTTTACAGTAAAATTACAGATTGAAAAACAACTGAGATCAATTAAAAAAAGTCAAGTTTACAATCATGTTATTTTATTTACTAGGAGTGAAGTATTTACCAAGAGTATGTACAACATATGTATTAAAAAGTGGTACCCTAACCCTATTTAAAGTAGTAATAAAATGTGTGAATTATATTTAATTTTTTTTTTTAATGTCAGTGAGAAGTTCAATTAAAAGAATAAAGAGTTTGGAGATATACTGTGTCTCTGTGCCCAAAGTCGCCCTCGGTGAGGTTTGAGAGGTGAATTTAAAGAAAAGTTCAGTATCCGAGTCAGTAAGTTTAAGTCTATCATTATACAATGCTCTTTGAATTGTAAAAGGCTACTAGACAACTGAAATATGACGTTGCCACTTCCTATGTTACCTAGAAATATGTAACCTAGATGATTCTGATTTAACTGTTTTCGTTCATATTTTCACATCAAGGCTAATGCGAATTTTTTAATTGAGCAGGTCGAATTTTACTTATAGCCAGTTACGCAGAAACTACTATCTCTAGCACATTGTATTTCTGGTTTCCGGCGTATTTTTACATGGAGAAAGTGATAAATGTTTTGACTTTTTTATCAAGGTATTAATTAGAATTTTGACTTTTAATAGTTGTGAGAGATTTTGAGACCGATACCTATTTTTCCATTTTTGCATTTATTCTTATTCAAAAACTAACAGGTCTAGAGAGCTTATATTTTGCATATACATTTTTTTTGTGATTGTGAAATAATATTTAAAGTTGAATCGACTTCAACTAAAAAACTTCTGATTTTGATTCCGACACTGATGTGAATGCAAACTCATGCTATACGACTAAATAATTATCATGAGTGTTGTAGTCGAACACAAAAGTATTTCAGTTAACGTTGATTCAACTTTAAATATCTTTCCACAATCACAAAAGAAATCTATATGCAAAATATGAGCTTTCTAGACCTGTTAGTTTTCGAATGATAAAAAATGGAAAAACAGGTATCGGTCTCAAAATCTCTCACAACTGTTAAAAGTCAAAATTCTAATTAATGCCTTGACAAAAAAGCTAAAATACTTATCACTTTCTTCATGTAAAAATACATTGGAAACCAGAAATACAATGTGCTAGAGATGGTAGTTTCTGTGTAACTGTCTACAAGCTAAATTTGATACGCTAAATTAAAAAATTCATATGGGCCTTGATGTGAAAATATTAATGAAAATAGTTAAATGGGTTACGAGATGAAATGTAATAACAAAGAAGAGGAACAGATAAAGAAAGTAAAAGGGAAGGCCAACGCAGCACTAGGGAAAATTTGGAGCATAGGGGAAAAGCTGTTCAAAGAAAACTGGCAACTGAGGATGGAGCTCTTTGACTGCATGGTAAAAGCGCTGATACTGTATGGAGCTGAAATCTGGAGGTGGAAGGAATATAAAGAAATAGAGAGCATACAAGACAAGTACGTGAAATGGGTATTAAAAGAGGATAGGAACAAGACACGCTCTAATGTTAGAAACGAGAAGAGAAGGAATAGCTGTTAAGGCAGGGAAAAGAGCGCTAAAGTACGAAGAAAAACTAAAGGCAGCAGAGGAAGGGACGCTGCTAAAAGAGTGCTGGAAGGAACTACAGAAGGAGGCGAGAGGGCAGCATAGAGTAAGGGAAGATGCGAATGATAGGAGAAAATACCTGGAAGGCAGAGGAATCTGACTACAAGGATATATGGAAAAGATGGAAGAAGGACCAGTATGGCCGGATTTAGAACAGATAAGCAAAGATATAGGGAGACAGCAGTGGAACGAAAAAATGGAAAAATCAGTATACGCAAAAGAAATAAAGGAAGTAATAGAGAGCTACGGAGAAACACCAGAGTATCTCAAAAAAGGAGGAAAATAAAGAAACAAAGAACTGGAGACGCAAGCAAGATTTAGACTGGGGAACGAAACAAGAGCAAATAAATACTGGACAGAAGAAGAAAACAGGAAATGCAGAGTATGCAGAGAAAAAATGGAGACGGCAAAACATATAATGGAAGAGTGCGAAAATACAAAAACGGAAGGAACATGGAAAGAGAAACTGAATGGACGACAGAAGAATCTAGGGAAGCTGCAACAAATAAAATGGATAAGGAAAAGAGCGGAACGGAACGAGGAAGAAGAGGCAAACGGAATGCAAAGAGCGGAGCAGGCGGGCCGCGCGCAAGCAGTTTAAGAACGCACAAAAGAGGGGAGGTAATAACACGAGGCGGAGAGAAAACGAACAGGTTAGAAAACGGAGAAACAGACAAGTATAAAGATGGGCGAAAGCAGGAGGGAAAGAAAAACAAAAGAGGAAAAGGTAAAAAAGAAAATGAGTGAAACAAAAAGATTGGCGGAGAGACTAGAATGGGCTCTGGAAAGGATACGGGAGTTGGAAATCTGTGTGCTGGAAACGGACAAAGAGGAGAAAAGAGGAAAAGAGAAATGGTGGAAAGAGCTCAAGATGAAGGACGAAGAAATTAGAGAATTGAGAAAAAGAATAGAGAAATTAGAAAACAAAGAGACAGAAGAGGACACACAAGTAAGGAAGGAAAAAGCAGCAACAATAGAAGAAAGTGAGGAAGAACCAGAAAGAGACAGGAAAGAAAGAAAAAGATACGAAAAGTCCTTGTTCATCAGGAAAGGACTATACTGGAGACAGATAGAGGTAAGAGAGTGGATAAAAGGAAAATAGGAAAGGAAGGATGGTGGACAGAAAAGGTTAATGACAACATGTTGAGGATAGACTTTGAAGAGGTGAGAAGAAGAAAGAAACTTTGGAAATGGAGATGGGTGGCAAGAGAGGAAAACTTTTATGTATTAGATGAATGGCTAAGCCTAAAAGAAAGGGAGGATAGATTCCACCTGATAAAGATGGCAAGAGAGTTAGAGGAAAAGAAGACAGAAAAAGGTGAGAAAAGATAAGATTAGAAAATAAAAGGATCAGAATCGGAGAAGAATGGTTCAAATGGAACAGGAGAGAAGGAGGGTTAAAGAAAATTACAGAAGAGGAAGCAGACGAGGAACCGCTAATAGAGAGCTGGAAGGAAGCGACGTTGTGTGAAATGAGGATGCAAGAAGAAAAGGAAAAGAAGGAGATAGAGAGGAAAGAGATGAAAATGCAGGAGTCAGAAAGAATAGAAAAGGAAAGGAAAAAAAGGGAACAAAAAAAGAGTAAGAACACGCAGGGAGTAACAGAAGAGAAAGAAAAGGAAGAGTCAAAGGAGGTGACAAACGCTAACAAAAAAGAGAAAAAAGAAGAAAAGACGGAGACGGAACAGAGAAAAGAGGAGAGAAAGGAAGAGGAGAAAGAAAATCCAGATAAGTGAAGAGAGAAGAGAAGAAGAGAGAAGAGAATACACCACACGAACAAGTACACTGACACACACACACATAAGAATTACACATACATGAATGAAAGTACACACTACGGAAACAGGCTACACATGCAATCACACACAAAATACACAATACACATAATGAAATAAAAGTAGGAGAAAGAAGAGTAAATGTAACTACGAAAGAAATTATATGTAAGAACTTTAAAGTTGAATAAACAGATTTATTATTATTATAGTAAATGTTCTAAACTGATCCAGTAGACTCTGTTTAAAATTTATACATAAAAAATAATTATTTATAGTTTTCTTTTTATCTAGTTTTTTGTAGAAAATCTCAAATTAACTTTTTTGTAGAATAATGATAATTGAAAACCGCTGCAAATTCTTTGGCACGTAGCTTCCTGCTGTTAATTAATACTGTTTAATTATAGTACTAGCTAAAAACTCGCTTGCTAACGCTCGCTCGTTCTATTTAAACATTGATTCAAGTTTGAAATATATTTATTCCACAAATTTATGATAATAGAAATATGAAACAAAAACAATAATAAAATAATATATCAATATTTAAATATAATTTTATTTCAAAATCGGAAGTAATTGTATTATAACATTAAAATATAATACTTATTATTTGAATTTATGCGATGTGATGTATTAAATATAATACCAAAGGGATTACATTTTATTTATTAACCTCGACAAGAAAAATCATGTGATTTATCACACAGTCAATTATGTGATAAATTGTTTGAAAATTGCTTCACAATATAAATTAGATCAGCAAATTTTATTGCGTGAGTAACGTTTCTTATAATTGAAATTTGAGCAATTGTTTCAAAATAAATTTTATTTTTATAATCTTTTGATATCTGAAATTTGATATTTAATGTATCATACATTCTAATCAAATGCTTTCACATTTTACTAATATTCAATTGAACATTGCATGGGTAAATATTAAATACAATAGCGACTGCAAATGCTATAGCAAAAACACCGCAATCATAATAATTAGTCTGATACCGTACTTGTTCAAAAGATATACGTAAATTATCTTTATTTGGAAACAGCCTATCAATACAAATTTTATGATCATCATCTAGACGTTTTTGTTAATGCTATTAAAAATTCGTATTACATTTGTATGTTTTTGTACCAGAAACAAATCCAGTGTCTGTTTGTACTTGAACCAGAAAAAAGTATTTGAATATATTCTTTAGCTCGAACACGCCGCGAAAAAGGCCACCTGGGATCCGATGCGGAGGGCGCTTGAGTCCGGGTCGGCGGGTCCTCTGTCGTGGCTCTCTCCTTCTACTTCCCTCTTCTTATTCTCGATGACTCGTCCGGGCGTCGGCGTCTCAGCCAACAGGGACGTCGCACCGATATCCAGGCAGCTCTCAGTAGCTTCAACTCCTCAAGGCTTCCTCGTTGCTCTCTCTCTCTCTCTCTCTCTCTCTCTCTCTCTCTCTCTCTCTCTCTGACACTGTAGTTTCTCTCGGCTTTCGACATTGTGCGGCTAGCGAAGTCCAAAATCCGCTCTACTCCGTTGATTACTTGGAAAAGTACCGCGCCGAGACCGGTGTCACTGGCGTCCGTCTGCAACACGAACTGTGATTCCAAATCTGGGCGATGAAGCATCGGTGCCGACGCTTCACTTGTTGGAAAGCGTCTTGCTGTTCCGTCCCCCACTCGTATTTTCTGCCTTTCTTCGTCAGGCGATGGAGCGGTTCAGCGACGGTTCTTGCAAGAATTCGCGATACCACGACGCCATTCCTAAGAAACGTCTCAGCTGTTTCAGGTTTTTCGGAGCTGGATACGCCACAATGGGCGCTATCTTCTCTGGATCTGGCTGGAAACCATCGTGATTAACCAGGACGCCGAGGTACTTCACCTCTTCTTAGCAAAAGACACTTTTGTCCCGGTTGATCGTCAATCCAGCCGCGTTTACTTGCTGAAGCACTTTCTCTAAGTACTCGAGATGCTCTTTGAACGTCTCTGTTGTGATGATGATATCATCGAGATACGAGTACGCATATGGCTGGAGTTCTGGGCTGATCACTTCGTCGATCATTCGCTGGAAGGTCGCTCCAGCGTAGGCTAAACCAAACGGCATACGTCTGAATTGGAATAAACCTAGCCCAGGAACTGTAAAGGCCGTCAGAGGTCTCGCCTCCGGTTTCAACGGTATTTGATGGTACGCGCTGCTAAGGTCCAACGTCGATATGTACTTCGCTTTCTGCAGTTTACGAAGGATATCATCCATGTTAGGCAATGGATATGCGTCAGCCTTTGACAGCGTATTAACTTTCCGGAAGTCGACGCAAAAACGATATTGCCCGTTTGCTGGGGGTGATAGGGTGGCGTCCATTTGTGCCACACGCCTTGCTCCCTGAGGTACTGGTCAATGGCTTTATTTTGGAACTCTGTGCCATTGTCCGACAGTAATACCTCCGGCGCACCGTACCGCAAGAAGACTCGCTCTCGGAGATGCTGCAGGATTGTCTTGGCGTATGCCCGCTTAATCGGAATGCATTCTATCCAGCTGGTGAACAAGTCTTCGAATATGAGGATATATTCGTTTCCTCGAGCGGTCTTTGGTTTCGGCCCCATGACATCTCCTGCTAAGATCTGCCATGGTCGGGTAATTACTCGTTTCCCCATCAGGCCGCTTGGAGGGCGCTGTTCGACCTTGCATTGCTGACAAACGAAGCATCGTCGAACATACTCAGCGACGTCGGTGTACATACCGGGCCAGTAATAATACATTGCGACGCGCGCACAAGTTTTCTCACGCCCCTGGTGGCCGGCTGATGGCTCGTCGTGACACTCTTGCAAGATCTCTGCTCGCTTTTCAAGCACTTTTCTATCAGAAGTAATACAGCTGCCCGCCGTACATCTCATACATCGGATCTTTGCTCGGATGCAGCTGTATCTCATGGACCTTTTCGCAGTACCATTCGTCCTGGGTTTCACTTGTCCATCCGACTGGCTCGACTGGTACTGCGTCCTCCTCGTACATACGCGACAATGCGTCAGGTACGGCATTTAGCAGACCTTTTCTATGTTCCACCGTATAGACGTGACCCTGCATTTCTAGCGCCCATCTTGCTAGGCGTCCGGTGGGATTATGCAAGTTGCATAACCACCGCAAACTACTGTGGTCCGTGATGACCTTTAATTGATACCCTTCAATATAAGGTCTGAACTTCCGAATAGCCCAGATCACAGCGAGACATTCTCTCTCCGTGACACTGTAATTCCTCTCGGCTTTCGACATCGTGCGGCTTGCGAATTCTAAAACCCGCTCTTCTCCGTTAATTACTTGGAAAAGTACCGCACCGAGTCCGGTGTCACTGGCGTCTGTCTGCAACACGAACTGCGATTCGAAATCTGGACGATGAAGAATCGGTGCTATGCTCACTTGTTGGAAAGCGTCTTGTTGTTCCGTCCCCCACTCGTATTTTCTGCCTTTCTTCGTCAGGCGATGGAGCGGTTCTGCGACGGTCGCGAATTCTTGCAAGAATTTGCGATGCCACGATGCCATTCCTAGGAAACGTCTCAGCTGTTTTAGGTTTTTTGGCGCTGGATATGCCACAATGGGCGCTATCTTCTCTGGATCTGGCCGAAAACCATCGTGATTAACCAGGACGCTGAGGTACTTCACCTCTTCTCGGCAGAAGACACTTTTGTCCCTGTTAATCGTCAACCCAGCCGCGTTCACTCGTTGGAGCACTTTCTCCAAGTACTCGAGATGTTCCTCGAACGTCTCTGTCGCGATAATGATATCGTCGAGATACGAGTACGCGTAAGGCTGGAGTTCTGGGCTGATCACTTCATCGATCATTCGCTGGAAGGTCGCTCCAGCGTAGGCTAAACCAAACGACATACGCGTGAATTGGAATAAACCTAGCCCAGGAACTGTAAAAGCCGTCAGAGGTCTTGCCTCCGGTTTCAACGGTATTTGATGGTACGCGCTGCTAAGGTCCAACGTCGATATGTACTTCGCTTTCTGCAGTTTACGAAGGATATCATCTATGTTAGGTAATGGATATGCGTCAACCTTTGACAGCGCATTAACTTTCCGGAAGTCGACGCAAAAACGATATTGCCCATTCGCTTTGCGTACCATCACTACCGGGCTTGACCAAGCACTGTCAGAGGTTTCGATGATTCCCGCAGCAAGCAACTCTCGTATTTGTTGATACATCTCCTCCTCTATTTTTGGCGACACGGAATAATACTTCTGTTTTATCGGCCTGGCCGATCCAACGTCTACCCCGTGCTCAATCAACTGCGTCCATCCAATCGTACGGATGGATTTAGGCAGGATGGTGTCCAACGTCTACCCCGTGCTCAATCAACTGCGTTCATCCAATCGTACGGTTTGATTTAGGCAGGATGCTGTCCAGCATTCTGCGAATCTGTGCGTGCTCGTCGTCACTGACGTACGCGAGTCCAACCACGGCGATATTTATCGCCCCTGCTGTAGCTATCGTGGCCACCTGAAGTTGGACAATCTTTCGCTCTTTCTTTAGATACAGGACGTTTTCATTTGGATAGTGGACTGCGCCGAACAGGCGTCCGAAATTCGCCCCAACTAGACATTCGTTGGACGCATGATCGCCACCGTTACGTCGCGTTGTACACCCGCGACGTCGAATGGCAAGTCCACAAATCCTACAATCAGCGACGTCTGACCATTTGCACACTGTGCATCGCGTTGTCGCAAAGGTCGACCGCAGGCGCTAGCGATCTTAAGTCCTACTGACCCTATCACTGTCATAGCTGCGCCTGGATCGTAGAGAGTCCTTACTCTGAACCCTCCGATGCCCACTTGTACCCACCAGCGCGACTCGTCTTCATTTGGCAATATCGTCGGCTGGCGAGATTCGCTGGACAATAGTGCGACCTAGGCGAATAGTGAGGTTTCGCGCGAGCTATCGGCTACGTTTCCCTTACCCGAAGGACAGTCTCGGGCAAGGTGGCCTTTTCTCTTTTGTCCGATTGACCGAAACTGTCGCCAGACTTCTGGCTTTTGCGCTTCGGACAAGGAGACTTGCCTTTCTCTTTCCTAGATCCAGAGCGTCCTCTCTGAGGGGCTGACTTCTTGCTGCCTCGTCCAGCGTTGCCGTGCTTCGCCAGTTGTGCCATCGCCGTAAGCTTCGAATCTAGTAGCTTGCTTATGGCGTCGACTATTATGGGCAGTGCGTCGGTCTGCTCTACCAATCCTACGGCTGCGAGCGGCGTTTTAGCGCCAGTCTTTGGCGTCTCGCCCTTAAAGGCGCATTCGGGGACGATTGTTACTCCGGGCTTCGGAGGTGCTCGATATGAGGCTTCGCAGGCTAGGACGGCCTCAACTTTGACCGCTGCCTCGAGTAACTGCTCCACGGTTGTGAAATTTTTACTTCTGCTGGTAGCCCTGCGTCTGTCCGTACCATCTCTTGATACATTCGCAGAAATCGTCCCAGCTAGACCATTCTCCCTGTTCAGAGAGCCAGTTCTGTAACCACTCGTATGCGTTGTCCGTCAATACCTCTTTTAATGACGCTAACATCTGTGCGTCTGACAGGTCGTCCAGTCTTCTGAGTCCTTCCATGCGCTGTACTTCGCGCTTCGATCCACTATAGCATGGACTGGACTATACAATTTCGCATACACGCTCTGCTTTCACATGAGACGTTACGAAAAAATAATTATGCTACTCTCTATCCTAACGAGAGTGCTTTAAAATTTTCCCGACAAAAAATAGAAAATTATTTGACTCGGAGAATATGCGATACTAGTGTCGAGTTTTTCATCTTAAAGTAGCTGCATTCTGGAATGAATTACAAAAAAAATTTTTTTTTGTAAAATTATTGGTTACATCTATGTAATTGAATTTCTAAAGCGAGGATTACCCCATATGCTTGCACTACTATATTTAGATTTTAAATATAAATATCATCGTTCTGATCAAATTGACAATATTATTAGCGCTGAAATACCTAATGAAAGTAATTATCCTATTCTGTACGGTATTTATAAACAACATATGATACATTGACCATGTGAAATTCAGAGTAAAAATTCACCATGTATTGATAAATAAAAATTTATATGTACTAAAAAGTTTCCTAAACCATTTGCTTCATTTACTAATTACAATGTAGAAAATGGATACCCGCAATATATCGTCGACGTAATGATGGATGAATAAAAAAGTACGGGTCAAATCGTACTGCTAATAATCAATTTGCAGTCCCATATAATCCTTATTTATTGCTAACATTAAATTGTCATATTAATGTCGGGATATCCCGGCTGAAAATAATCATATGATAATCATATGATAATCATATGATACTTTCGACCGAATCCTCATATGAGAATCATATGATTGTCATATGATATATCGTAAATTCTCATAAAAATAAATAATTATTTTACCCCCACTTGATACTTATTAATTATCTTTCTTTGCACTGCTGATTTGTAAGTTGCATCGAGAATTTATTTTTACATAAATATTACATTGAAAAAAATGCGGATTTGTAGAGATTTGAACCCAGAACCTCAAGATTATGAAGCAATCGTTTTACCGCCGAGCCATCGTGATCTTTGATGTCGATCACTTTAGTAGAATCAAATAGTCATTATATTATCTAACACGTCCTTGTATGCTTTATTTATTATTAATTAATTATAATGAGTTTATTTTATTAAAACACATTAATAGTAATTGAGTAATAATAAATAAAACATACAAGGGCGCGTAAGTTATAATGACTATTTCATTCTACTAAAGTAATCGACAATATCAAAGATCACGATGGCTCGGTGGTAAAACGCTTGCTTCATAATCTTTAGGTTCAGGGTTCATATCTCCACAAGTCCAGATTTTTTCAATGTAATATCTATGAAAAAATAAATTCTCAATGCAACTTGCAAATCAACAGTACGAAGGAAGATATAATTAATAAGTATCAAGTGGGGGTAAAATAATTATTTATTTTTATGAGAATTTACGATATATCATATGACAATCATATGATTCTCATATGAGGATTCGGTCGGAAGTATCAAATATTTATATAAAGGTCCCGATTTCACTTTAGTAGGTTTTAGAAAAGAGAATGATTTAAATAATAAGTCCGATATTACATCTAATAATTCAAATGAGATCACTAATGTTTTAAATTACTATGAAACAGAACAATATTTAGCTATGCGGTACGTATGTTCGACCGAAGCAATGTATAGATTATTAGAATTTAAATTATAAGATCAATCCCACGTGATTTATCGATTAGCGGCCCATTTAGAAAATGAACAATTTTGATATTTTAAACAAGGATCTGAAACAGAATTAATAGTAGTAGAATAGATCGTACTGTGAATACTACATTAACAGCTTGGTTTGAATTAAACAAAATTAATTATTTAGCACGAGATTTATTTTATATTACCAATCATTACGTGTTTGATAAAAAATTAAAAATTACTCCACGAAAACGAATATATAAATCCATATTGTGTCGTATGTATTTTGTAGATCCTAAAAATGTGAATTATTTTACTTACGTATGATGTTATTACATGTAAAAGGTGCCACATCATTTGAGAATATACGAACTGTAGAAGGTATCGTATATATGCTAAAGAACTATACAATAAATATAAAACTTATTTTTATGGTTCTAAATTAAATGATGAAATTGCAGAACAAACTTGTTTAACGAAAATTAATAATATTTTAATTTCACATGGAATAACGTTACGTGATTATGCTTTACCTTTAATTGGCGAGACTATTTAAATTTTCAATTTCTCTAATGATTGCGAAACTACTCCATTAGCACCTTCATATGATGCGAACATTATTCACTCACTTAATAAGAGACAACGTGATATTTTTAACGAGGTTATAAAAGTAATACATTCTAATACAAAAAAATCAAAAATTAATTTTTGTGGATGGTCCCGGAGGATCAGAAAAAAAGTTATTATTTACACAATATATTAATTTCATATCTTAATTATCATCAAATTTCAGCTATATCTGTAGCTTGGACTGGTATAGCCGCAAATTTGTTACATGAAGGTAAAACAATTCATACAACATTTAAATTACCATTAAATGTATCAGAATTATCAACAAGTAATGTAAGTCTTTATTCAAATTATGGAAAATTTCTAAAAACAATAAAAGTATTAAAATATGCGTTTGATGCTATTGATAAATTATTTAAAGATTTGCATAATTCAGTAGAACCATTTGGAGGAATAGTAGTCGTATTATCAGGAGATTTCCGTCAAATATCACCTGTTGTACGACGTGGATGTCGAGCTCAAATTCTAGAATCATGTGACAAAAAATTACATAGACAAAAAGTTGAATATGAAATAAATTTAAGGTGGGGGTTCTCTAGTGGAAAAAAATTCTGTACCAAACTGTGCCAAAACTGTGCCAAACTGTGCCAATCTGTGTCAAAATTGTAATACAACTGTGCTAAAATATGTACATTTTGGACATTTGACACACTTATGGCACAGTTTAGCACAATTAATAATAATATTGTGTGCACATTTTATTGCACTATCCGGCCCAGTTTGGTATAGATTGGCACAGTATTGGAACAGATTGACACAATATTGGCATACAATGGCTCAGTTTGGAACAGTTTTGGCATAGTATAGTTTGGCACAGAATTTTTTTTCACTAGAGAAGTTGTTTAGAATTATTAAAATTATTAAAATTTACATAATGAAGGCCTAAATAGGTGTTACCATCCGGATGATAACACCAAAACTCTGGTTGTGAGCCTGGTAGAAATGAGTCTAAGAACAGGCTAGTAACTGGCCAGTTCTTAGGATTTAACCTAGTTACTACCTAATGAATGACCAGTTCTTAGGGTCATTTCTACTAGGGAAGCTCCAAAATTTTTATTTTCCAATAATTCTATTGAAACAAAATTTTATACCAATACTAAAAATATGTTTATTTGTGCCAAACTGTGCTAAAATCATGCTAAACTGTGCCTATGTCATGCCAAACTGTGCCAATATCGTGACAAACTGGACAATATCGAGCAAAACTTGTCAAAATCATTCAAAAATGTGCCATAATGCACGAAAATTGAGTAGAAAATTGTAGTAAAACTGATTGTGTCAAACTGATTATGCCAAACTGTGCCAAAACTGTGCCACAGCTGTGCCAAAACTGTGCTATATGTGTGTCAAATGTCCAAAATGTTTACGTTTTGGCACAGTTTTGGCACAGATTGGCATATTTTTCATTTCCACTGGGGTTTTCTCAAATTTTGCACCCATATTTGGTATAAAAAAAAGATACCTAGATTTTTAGCACTTTTTATAAACTTTTTAATAAAATAATGCAAAAAAACTGTTAAATAATGGGATTACTTGCAAAAGTCTCTTGCGCACTAGGTTTCGACTAACGCCAATAATTAATGATAAATGTTTTTATTAATAGTAATTGTTTTTATTAAACAATAAGCATCAAAGAAATAAAAATAGCAGCAACCAATTTCATTGCCATTGCTAGCGCTTGTATATTATCATTTATGTATTTAACAAATTATTTAAACAACAAAATATAAGTATTTGATTATAAAAATTTTATATAGTAAGCATCAAACAAATAAAATAAAATGCGCATTATAATTTATATATTGAATAAATTAAATAATAAAGTTATTTAAATATTATTAAATTACAGTACTAAACTATATTTTAAATTAAAATAAAGGCTGCAATTCTAAATCTCAAATTTAGAAGCGCTCTTTTAATTATATTTTCAAATTCATGGTATAGAATATGTATATAAAAATTTAAAAATCAACCATGTGTATAATATAAATTTTGAAATTTGAATTTATTAATGAGAACTAAGATGTATAATTCGTAAATAAACTACTGAAAAACTGTAAATTTACTACAAATTTAGTAAAATATTCATTCCAAAATAGTAAAATTACAATTTTGTTTAGTAATTTTACAACTTTTAATATCTGTTCCATAATTTCCTGCCCTGAGAATAGTAGCTCTACAATAACTCTTTTTAGCGGGTACATCAAATTTATTCAACAATAAATAATAAGTTGCTTCAATAAGTAAATAATTTTAAATAATTCTAATAATTAATAAATTAAAATATAACAATAGCAGCAACTAATTTTATTTTTTGGTAGCGCTAATATAACATCTACAATAGATAATATATTATAAAAATTAATAAATCAAAATATTAATAACCAAAATAATTACAATTTAATTTTGATAGAAATATGTGCCTTTAATGGTAGAATTTATTAAGCATTTTAACAGATTTATTAATTGAATAAACTTTACTAAATTATATTATCTTTAACATTTACTTTTTTATAATAATTGTATTGACCATAAATTATTTATCCTGACTATTTGAACAATATTAAATAAGTAAGCGTACAAAACTTATAATTTTCTTCCTTAATACACGCATATATTGTTAATAATATTAATGCAGGCTTCTTTTGATATGCTATCTAATTTTTCAATATATTCTGACATTTTTTTTTTGTTTATCCGGAGAGCTGGAGAAATGCTTAATGCACCGTGACAGGAGCCGTGCGAGGCTCCCCGTGTGTGAGACTCTCCTGACGCGAGACAACGCCAGGTATACTCACTAAAACTCCACCTCTCATAGGGCCGCGAAAACCCCCCCGGTAACCGCTTTTGCATTCCTTCGGGGGGTCGCCTGTCTTAAGTCGTGCTAGCCGTCAACTAGTCTTGTAAACAACCGTCATTGTTTTTCGCGCGGAGAACCGTCTCTATTTACATTACATTTATAATTTCTGAAAGATATCTTTGCGAATGCATAAAGATACCTTTCGGCTGGGCACTCCGCAATTTATAAGACATCTTAAATGATTTCTATCAGAATTTCTAAAAGACGTCTGTTTACCCAGAGAAAGTCATCTTTAAGTGCGCTTTTAGAAAATTTGTTGTTTATTGGGTTCATCCGGTCATGACTTTTTTATATAGGGATTGTATATTTGATATAATTTATTATACTGGAGTATTAAAACTATTAAATTTATATTTAACATTAATTATATTTTAATCGATTAACAATTAAATTTAGTTTAGTAAAAATTTAGGTAATTATATTTATTTACTCATTGTTATATCAAAAGAATGACAGTTTTAACCCTGTTAAACGCAAAGTGTATTATTGATAAGCTAATAAACTCGAATTGAAATCTAATTTTTTCTCGGTCTACATGCTCACACACACACACACACAGAGGAAATCAAAAATAAAATTTTCACTTCCCGTAGACGATGTCCAGGTGTCAAAATCACCTCCCGGATGGTGAGACATGGTCTATGATACAATGCACTTACACTTGTGAGTCGGCCGAGCCGTGCCTTCAGCACGCCCGACGTTAATTTACAATAAACAGGGCCCTTCTGGCCCTGGTTATAACACGGCAGAAAGGTATTAACTGAGTGTTATAATTTTAACTGCAAATATCACCTTTCGCAATATTTCAATTCAACATTTTTGTTTTATAAATTTTTCCATTTTAAAATCTCATTTTATAAATTTTGTATTTTTAATCTTTACCCTTTCTAATTTTTATTTTTCAAAATTTTTACCCTTACCCGATAAAAATAATGATTTTATACGTTTGTGTACACTAATAAAATATGCAGAAAGTTGTACTTACAAATTAGACAACATCGCCATGGATAAAATGAAACGGGCATGGCAATATATTACTTAAGTTTAAATTACCAATCATTCGACTCACCCCTTAATTAAACATAATGATTTTTTGTTTTCCGTATTATAAATAAAAGAATATGATTGTAAACTTGACTTTTTTAAATTGATCTCATTTGTTTTTAGGCACGACCGCGACACGGAAGTGCCTTATAGTTTTGTCATCGAAAAATGTGTGAGATGCGATATCTCACGCAATTTTCGACCGATCGGGCTGAAATTTTGAGAGGAGTCTCCTCTTGCCCAAACCTAAAAACTAATTTTCTTTTATCCTAATTGTTCACGTTTTTTTAAAATGTGGGCACGATTTGTTCAATTTTTGCGTGTTTTTTGAATAAAAATTTTGGCGTTACACGATTATCTCTAAGAGACTTTTATCAATCGGGCTAAAAATTTGTGTGGGAACTTCCCTCGTAATAGTAAGGTGCCAAATTCATTTTGGGCTTGATCCTGCATGTATACGCAGAATGCGGTCACATACAAAAATCGCTAAAAACGTTTTTTTGGCTCTAACTCGAATTCTATGCATTCTACAAAAAAAATGTATATAGAAAAGATGTAGATCTCAAAGATATACAACTTTTTTCTGGTCTCACTCAGGCGTTAAAATGCTTTTAATTCGAGTTAACAGGCCAAAATCGATTTTTTTATAGCAATAAACCAGTATTTATCATAAAACTTTGAGGCTATTTTATACATAAAAACCTTAATAGTAAAAGTTGTAGATATTTTAAAAACCAGCTTTTTACCGCTTTTTTCAAAATACTTATACATAAACAACAACCCTAGAAACGATTTTTGGTTTATATAATTGAATAACAATTTCGGTATGACACGCCCTATTTGGCGTAAAAATTTTAATTGATTGTCTGACGCTTGCGTGAGCATCAGGCAATATTGAGGCGAGCGCGCAGCGCTTCGCGATGCAAGGCGGCAAGCTACCGCGACCGGAAGGCTGCGTGTGGCGCGCTAGTTTAATCTGTAATTTCATAGTAAACAAAATTATATTATTATGTTACATTATTTTATTGAAATGCATGATAATATGCAATACAGCAAACTCGCGGGTGAGAGTAAGAATTTTGAAAAATAAAAATTAGAAAGGGTAAAGATTAGAATTAAATTCAAAATTTATAAACTGAGATTTTTAAATGAAAAAATTTATAAAACAAAAATGTTGAATTGAAATATTGTGAAAGGTGATATTTGTAGTTAAAATATTGCAAAGGCGATATTTTAAAAAATTTCCAAATTTAGGTTTTCAAAATTATACCTTTGTAATATTCTGGGACTTAAAATTTTACTTTTCGTTATAATTTAATTTCTAATTTTTGCCTTCCAAATATTTATTTTTCAAAATTTTTACCCTCACCACAAACTCGCCTAACCTTTTTACTTTGCTTAAAAGTTTTTTTCTAGAGATTTAATATACTGCTAATTCCCCTACTATGAATCATTGATCCGTTGACCAATGATGAATCACTAGAATGATAAGAAATTACTAACTTTGAGATTTAATTTACTTTTTTTATGAAACTTTCAAAATTATGCATAATATGGTTTGATCCAGCAAAAAATCAATGTATGTATAGAGATAGAAGTTATGCTTAAAGATGATGAGCACAGATTCTTCACAGGCGATATTCAGATGTTTAAAGCAGAAAAAAAATCATGTCTAGCAAGGTAGTGCGCTTCGTCGTTTTCAGTTTATATAGGTATCCTGCTCGAAAAAGAAACAGGTTACTCGAGACTCTCGCGGAAGATGTTCTAAGTTTTTGTTAGATTTTGTGTGAAATTTAATTTTGGTAGAAAAGTCTGAGGTGCCGCGCTTAAAACTATGGAGCGCATCACTTTAAAGTTAATATTTGTTGTGTTCTGAACTCCTGGACATCATGTACAAGAGTTCCGAGACAGGTAAAGTACTAATCATTTTCGATTAAATGTGTCTACATGTTGAAAGTCACGTAGCAGCATACTAGTTAGTACAAGTAAATATACTAGTAAAGTAGTTAGTACTAGTAAATAATACTAGATTAAAAAATGTAATCTTAGTAGATAACATTTTTTCTTTTTAAACATCGCCTATATAGTATAATAGACGTTTTTTCTAGTCCCGGGTGACCTGAACATTATTTTTGGGAAAAAGATTTTCGTAGATATTAAAACTTACTAGTCATATTTTTTAAATTGATGTTATTACGTAACCGTAAAACTTGATATATGTAATAGTATTAAAATTTGTTGACTGAAAAAATTGTCCAACAATTATTGAACGAGCCATTTTGGTTGACTTAATTTCTACTTGAGTTTTACTACAAATATTCTTAATAAAAGCTGAAAGCTAGTTTTTATAACATTTAAGGGTCATGGTCAAAGAAAATACGATTCCCATAAGACTAGGTGCTACATGCGAGTACAAGTGAAAATGCATATAAATTTTTTTCGCGTATACTGGATTTACTAGAATTGTTTGAGTCTTTTTGACAAATATGATATATTCAATTTTATTGATCTCTTGACAATATTTAATTAAGAACAGTACTATAACCTAATGGAAAAATTGCAAAATATGTGTATGATTTCTTATTTATGATTTCATTTCTTATAGAATTGCCAAAATATTTGATAAAATTTTACATAACCTAAAAGAAGATCAGGAGACGCACGTAACTAGATTATTTCGAAATTAAGATTTTTACTAAAATCGCTTAAACTGTAAAAAAGATGACAAAGTATATACTCGTGGATTTTAAATTTCTGGTAAAGTAAGATCTTAAAAATTATTTGTATTAAACAAGAAATAAAATTAACTATCAAGCATGACTAATCCATTTATGAAACGAATTCACGAAGTAAAATTAGTCAGATTGATCAGGTGTTCAATTCACACGTCACACGTGTTAGAAAATGTGCAGGTGTTCCTAGACTAGTAAGCATTTAATAGTTATCATCAACCCTCGCACTCAAATTTATATAGGAACACATTTATCTCTGAAGATTAGTTTTCAGAGCTGCTGACTGTTGAAATGCTAGTTGTTTTGTCAGAGATAGTATACGAGCACAGTATTTGTGTATACACGTGTGAATATACTTACGTACACAAAAGATACGATACGGTAATAGAAACAGAACATAAAGGATAGCGAGGAAAATGATGGGGAACTCCCCCTTATCGCTTAAATCTATGGTCTATCAGTTTGGTCACGAAGGGGCATTTAATGCGTGGGAAAGTACAATATGATTTGCACATGTCACGTGATAGATCACACCCTATGATGTGCCACAATATAAGTATGTTAAAATTAAGAAAAAGTTTTGCATACAACAATATATATATACTTTCAACTTAGGGCTGCACAAGACAATATTTTAGATACTATTGTCTTGGTTTTGACGAGATCCAGTCTTGTTTTTAAGTTTTGATATTGTCAAGACCTTTTCATCGCTTTTAAAAATTTAACAGTTGCAAACACAGAAAATATTATCTTAAATATTTCCCTCGTGCCGTGAAGCAAAATTTTAGTTTAAATTTATTGTATTCGCTTTTTTAAATTGAAATGCTCGTTTGGATGTATTTGAGAAATACAATTTTACTTAATATATACATCTCGAGATATATTAAGTTTATATATACAAGTATTTTAATATAAACTAGCAGGGTCACCTCGCTCCTAACGTCGCTCGGTTGATGTTAGGTATAAATGTTTATAGCTTTGAAGAAAATTAAAAAAAAATGATATTATAATTATAACTATAAAAAACTTAAAAGGTTGAGCTAGTATAATTTTTATACTGTGCTTGTTAGTATTACCAATATAAAATAGCCATTTAAAATAGAAATGAGATTAATCAAAGAAAGACAAGTTTATAACAATATATTTTCAAACATAATATACAAACCTAAAGTTGTATTATGATTAAGGAGGAACTCTACTGATTATTACAACTATTTTAAATTATATCAATTTTTATAAATCAGAATTGTAATTTATAATTATAAACATATTTTCAAATGTATATAGAATAAGAAATATTTTACTTTGGTAAAAGTGCAATTTTACTGTTCCATGGCTCATTTATCGAATAACCCATTTGGTCGAAAAATGTTCCCTGCACATAGCCTAATTATGAGATTTGTAAATCTATGGTTAAAATGTATGTTTCAACTATACAAATGAGTTATAATTTTTAAAACTATAAAACTGTTAGTTGTAATATTTATTTATAATATTATTTAAAATTATTAAAAGCTGTTGTTAAATATTGATATATAATATAAAAAATTAATATCATAAAATAAAATTTTGTTTAAAAATCAAACTTTTATTATTATAGTTGAAACATAAATTTTAACCATAGATTTATAAGTTTTCATAATTTGGCTATGCGCAGGGAACATTTTTTGTCAAAGTAGGTTACTCGATTCTATATCTAAGTATAAATGAAAATTTTGTATATATAAATTACATATTTGATTTATAAAAATTTATATAATTTAAAATAGTTTTTATAATCAGTGAAGTTCCCCTTTAAAATAATATTGTAATATTATTTTAAAACTAATTAACATATATTATTGTTTTTATACTATTACATTTCATTCTTTTTAATTTATCTTATTTTGTTACATCTGTAAGTTTTTTGCAATTGAAATATACTATTATGATACATAATATTATTGGCAAGCTCAATAATGCAGAATAAATCAAATTTACCTAACATTTTACTTTTGTCGAAAGTTAAATTTTTGTAGAGATTACATTTCTTTTTGGGCGAACTTATTAGAAGTATCCTCAATTTCGTCTAAAAATAAAATATATTTTATAAATATTTTTTAATACAATAAAAATATATTTATTGGACCCGTCAATTGACAAAGTTTTAAAGCATAATTGATATAATGTAATTGTATTATGTAATATATATTTAGTTTTGTGAAAAAAAATTAGAGTAATCGAATTTTCTCATTATGTTATTATAATAAAACTATGAAATTTTGCAAAATAAAATAGGTTAGAGTCCATAATTGATTGTTTGCATGATCTATTGTAAATTTCCTTTATTTATTGCTATAAGCGAGTTAGTGGTTTTTTTAATTGTTATATTGTGGCGCAAAATTTGAATTTTAAATTGATTAGAGACCTTTTTAATGTCATATTGATATTAAATTATAATTAAAACTTCCGAAAACAAAAAAAAAATGTTCAAGTGTTGCTTCGGTGGTCGAGCCGGTTCTGAGCTGGCACACTTCTGTATAAAACTTTGATTTATTTTCATTCTTTAAAACATACACTCATTTATATCCAAAGTTTTGGATATAAATGATATATATATATATATATATATATATATATATATTATATGGGTGATTCTCTGTGAGATCAGCCGGCCAAAAATTTTTTTCTTCTGGAACCCGCGGTAAATATGTTCTAAAAAGTGTTTCCAATGCCCCTGAACTTTTTCAGATTTTTAAATTACTTTATTCCAAAATGGCATGGTGCCAAAGATGTCAATTTTGGAAATTTTTGGGTTTTTAGCATGATTTAATTAATTTAAAGCTCCTCGGGGATCCAGTGCAGCAATGAATTGTCAATTATATATTATCGGTACACTGCATTTTAATAAGTTATTAAAAAGATGCATATTTCTAGCAAGGAATACCCATGCAATATCAACTTTTTATTGCAAAATGTCTTTCTTTTTATGCAAACTAACTCTATAAATCTGTTGGTAGTGAGCGTTGCACATAAACATATTGTTGTTAGGCATATAGTGGTATTTAAATCATATTTTAGCATTATAGACTGCTAAATTGATTTTTAGCATAGAGGCTTATGCTTGTGATTTTACGGCACTTGTACAAGTACTTTGGGACTAAAAAAAGGTATCTCCAGGAATTTTTTGATCAGGATCAGGATGATTGAACCCTCTCAAATCCTGATTTTAAGGTTTAATTGGCTTATAGGGTACGTATAACATATATATATATATATATATATATATATATGACTGAAAGTATTTTTAATGAAAATTTAAGAAAATTTTACAAAAAAAAAGTATCTATATGTTTGTTATATCTAAAAAATGCTTCACTGAGGAGCTTTAAATTAATTAAATGATTCTAAAAACCCAAAAATTTCCAAAATTGACATCTTTGGCACCATGCGATTTTGGAATAAAGTAATTTAAAAATCTGAAAAAGTTTAGGGGCATTGGAAACACTTTTTAGAACATATTTACCGCGGGTTGCAGAAGAAAAAAATTTTGGCCGGCTTATCTCACAGAGAATCACCCATATATATAATTTATATACAAAAATAATATTTTATTTATTGGACTATACATTTAGTTGGAGGAAGCTACGTGCCAATGAATTGGCAGCGGTTTTTATTAAAGTTACCCTGGATAATGTTACATATAATTGACCTTGACTAAAAACTGGATTTGGTAAATAGACACTAACTTTGTTAAATGTTTGGCTTTGTGATTTTTTGATTGTCATGGCACATCCTAATCTTACCGAAAATTGTCGTCTTGTCATTTCAAAAGGAATTTCTTCTTTTGAAGAAGTCAAATCAATCTGTGGTATTAAAACAACTTTACCGAATTGTTTACCGCTAATTATTTATGTACAGAATTGCATCATTTTCCTTACTATTAATCGAGTACCATTATTCAAATTTAAATTTCTCAGCAAAATAATTACAGCACCTACTTTTATACGTAACTTATGAGGCGGTAGGCCATTTGGAGTAAGTGAATTTAAAAATGTATATATATATATATATATATATATATTTATATATATATATATATATATGTGTTATAAATAAATTTATAGGTCCAATAAATACAATATTGTTTTAATATATCTATATATCTGCTTGCTAATGTATGAGACGGTTTTTGATACATAATTTAATATAAGTTTTGGATGGTTCATTGTCTAAAAGTTTGCCGACCCCTCTGTTTTTTTATTATAGAATATGAACACTGTCGTCAATTTTTTTTCACAGAAATTCACGCATGTTTACATGTATTCCTAACCAACCTAACCATCAAAACAACAGGCTATTCATTAAATAGGTCGCTCGTGCAATTTTCGAGAAAACGATTTTTACATTTTAGCTCTTTAGTTGAAAACCGCTCGACAAAATCGTTTAAAATTTCAGCAACAGATAGCTTTTTTACGGTGATTCACCAAATAAAATTTTGAAGCATTTGACTACATTGTTTTACAGGTATAAGGAATTAAAAAAATTTCAAAAAAAATTGAAACTTTGATATCTCACAAACCATAGGGATTTGAAAGCTGTGCAATAAACTTAGCCAAAACACATAAAATATCTACTTTTTCCCGAAATCTCAAGTACAATAAGGCCTTTTTGCGTCCGTAATCGAGGCACAAAAAAACTCATTTTTTCAGTTTTTGATTTATTACAAAAAAATAAGTTGACAAATCACTTGAAATTATAATGAAATATAGTTTGACATGTGACCCATTAACATATTTTTTTTCGCGGGGTTATGACGTTTAGTTTTAGAGATATGAATTTTAAAAAAAAATCACCTTTTTCATTTTATCTGCCGAACAAAGCGGTCGATCCCGAGCACCAAACGAGGAAAAGTAGGTAATTTTATTCTCTTTCAAATGCATTACAACTGAATTGTTTGTAACAATGGGATGATTGAAAAAAACGCAAAATAGTGTTTTTCAAAAATCAAAAAATAGTCATTAAAAAAATATAGTTGAGAAAATAAAAAATAACTGTTTTTCCAGAATTCAGAATCCAAAAATATATATGCATGTCAAATTTTATTGATATTGATGAAGTAGTTCCAGAAATATTACACACACACATCCATGCGGACATTTTCTAAAAACACTTGATTTGAACTTCTAACACACCAAAAAGTAATTTCTAGAAGTTTTAAAGAAACTCAAAATTTTACTATAACAAAACTTTCTCTAGGAGGAAGCAAAAATTCAACAATTTTACTTTCAAAAAATTCAAGTCTCCAAGATAAAAGTAAAAATAATGATGATTCAAATAAGATATATACAAAAAATATTGTATATCATGAAATATTAAATTAATAATAAACAAATAGAATATGTCGGTTCTTAAGAAAAAAGCTGAATGGCTTCAGAGCACACAGGTACATTAAGTTTACTTTTATATAATAGTAGATGTAGATATATATACATTAACAATAAACAAATACCCATATAGCACCCAATCTTTCGTTAATATTGTCTGAAGGTTGCATTTGCAAATTCATCAGATTCGAAAATATTGTACCAAGGTTATATAACCTTCGGAAAATTTTCATGCAATAATGCTGTAAGGCATCATGTCCGTTTTTGGATTGCATTTCCAAAAGACAATATGCATATTGTAGCAATATGCATATCGTCGTACTGTTACCACTTGTAAAACCATGTAATAATGTCAACTTTTTTTGCACTAATATTAATTTTGTCTACAATATATTTATGAATGATCCGAGTAGTTGGACTTTTTATGATAAGCTTCAATTATGCATTTTAATTATTTATGAACGCATCTTGCATTTTTATAAAGCAACACAGCTTACTAACTTGTCACCATCAATTTTGCTAGAGCAATAATGTAAATTATTTCTATGATTAGTTTGTGAATAATCTGAGTAGTTACCGCTATACTTTTAACCGCAAGTTCTAGGTATAAGTTTTAATCATCCTCAGCATATGGGGAATTCTACGGAAAAAATGCCATTTTCTGGTTGGCGAAACCAAAAAAAAAACAAATGTTGGGGCACGCGCCCGCAACTTTTTTATTCTTATTATACATTTTTAGAACAATGCAAAACCACGTTCCAACATCGGAAAAGTACTTAGTGACACTGTTTTCTAGGCCCCTCAAATTCGTCGAAAAAGAGCCATTGTTCAACGGCATGTACCTAATGCATAATGGCACAAGCAGAAAATGTATTACGGTAGAATCAAAGAACGGGAAAAGAACTTTACTTTAAAAAAACGCGTTGAAAATGCTTGATTTGGTCCCAAGTTACGCACAATTGAAAATGTGGGGAGATCAAAAAAAAAATCATGAAAATTGCAGGATTTTTTAGAGTCACGAAATTTGGACTTTTTTCGTTAATCTTGCACATTTTCAATTGTGCATAACTTGGGACCAAATCGAGCATTTTCCTCAATACATCGTACCAAGGAAATAATCCACTAGTAAATCATCGCCTCAGACTGTATATAGCCAGCTGGTTTTAATTTATGTCAGGACATTGTCTAAGTTAATTAAACCATTATTATATTTAAATATGTATTTTGAACATTTATTAGCGAACGAACTGTGGTATGTAATAACCGACGATATCCTTCCCCTGGTATCGAAGTTTTTTGCGTAGTTACTGTACCTTGGCAGAAGACCGCCAAAAGCATAATTAGGGAAGAGAACGACTGTTGATCAAAAGGTTTCGTTTCCTAGGTATACGTTTTAAGCTTTTCCCACAACAGTTCCTGTTCTCGTTTCGATTACCACTGTTTAATTTATTCCTAACTACGGCAAACGACCTCAAATCGAATGAGCCCTTTTATGGATCTCTAAGCGATTTTTGCATATTCATGAGCTTGGATCCATCTGATCTGTTTCAATGTATATTATGACGAATAATATACACATGTACATGTTATATATTTTATCTATATATGTATTTATTAACAGTATGTCGATACGTTTAAGTAGATTACTATATAAAAATGGATGTCGGTGAATGTGACCATTGCGAAAACATTGTGAGCTTAACATACCTAGATTTACTTGTGTTACAAAAACCATAATGGAGCAGGATAAACAGGTCAATATCATACATCATTGGCGAATTGTATCAAATGTAATGAGAAGAATGAATACTTTTAAGGTAAGTGAATGGTTTATATTAGCATACTTATTAAATTGTATATTTACTTTATTACTTCAAAAATTTCTTAACAATACTAAAATATCTTAAAAAATAATTTTTTTTAACAAACATGAAATATATTTCTCTTACGTATGCGAGTAAGGAGAAAAATTCGACATTTAAAACACACTCATAAACAAATGTAATAGTATTCGGTACCAAATGATAAAGAATTCTATGTATATTTATAATTTAAGATCTAAAAATAAATTTGAGGTTAAGCAAAGTAGAACATTTCAAACAATCAGCGTGGCTCTGATACGCTCTCAATGCCTCGGGGAATTAAATAGTAAAAATAAACGAAAAGTATCCATTGTTCAAAATGATTGTAAACTTTATTCACTGATAAAAAAATTATTATACAATATTAGGAAAAGTCGTAGACGTAAAAAAATTATAGTAAACATAGATTCTCAACTGCATATTCATACGCATTTAAAAACAGCGCAAAATCTTGAACTTCTCTTATTTCTTTACAAAAAGCAATGATTTTTAAAATTTAAAAACTTTCTTCTCAATATACACGGATAGAAATAGTATGGTAAATTTTACCATACTATTTGGCAAACCTATCACAGACCTGCCAAAAACTCAAAA